>PVIR01000855.1:38379-148209 GCA_004026965.1 Petromus typicus | reverse complement strand
TACTGGGTGTGGAGACCCACACCCAGCAGCAACCAGTACCACATCCACAGTGCCGGGCGTGGTGGCTCACGCCTGTAATCCCAGCACTCGGGAGGCAGAGGCAGGAGGATTGTGATGTGAGTTGGAGGCTGAGCTCAGGGCCAGCCTGAACCACAAAGCGAGACCCTGTCTCCAAAAAAACCTAAAAAAAAAAAAAAAATTTTTTTTTAAATGGCTTAAGGATATAGCTCAGTAGTACAGTACCCCTACCCCACATATCTATGATCTTCTTTCACAGTTTAAGATGCTCACAAGCCTATATACACTATAATTTCTAACTGGGAAAAAGATTCAATGACCCCCAAGTACTACATACTGAATAATCTTTCATAAGAAAGTAATTATCATTTTTCTTTTTAAGTTATTGGTAGAGTCACTAAGATAAAACAAGTATGGAAAAAGAAAGGAAATATATTTTCATAGCTTTGGAAAGATTTGTGGTGATTTTCTTAGATGGGTAAGTTTGGTACTCTAGCTTAAAACTTCATGGATTTTCTTTTCTTAAAATGGAAATGGCAACACTGAAGTGTCTTTGAAAAGTATGAATAGAGAACTTTTTTTTCTCCCCTGGTAGTGGAAATTGAAGCCTTTGTACTGAGCTATACCCCAGACCTTTCATTTTAAATAATTTTTTAAAAAATAAATGAAAGTATTTTTTTTTCAGTCTGAAAAAAGATTTTAAAACTGGTACAGGACACTCAAGAAGAGATATAACTGTTTGAAATAATTTATTTGTGACAAAAGACTAATCATAAACTAAAAGAAAGTATCTGTAAATCTGTAATACATTCAACAAACTATAGTTAAGGATTATACAAAGTGATCACACACGATTAAAATTGGAGGAAAAAAATAAGCATTAACAACCCCAGGGAAAAAATTGATCAAAAAAATGATCAGGTGGGCTGGGGATTTAGCTCAGTGGTTCTGGTGCCTGCCTTGCAAGTACAAAGTACTGGGTTTGATCCCCAGTAACCACATACAACAATGCCAGGTATAGTGACTCACTCCCACCAGCAACTGGTACCACATGCCACAATGCCAGGTATGGTGGCTCCCAACTGTAATCCTAGTACTCAGGGAGGCAGAGGCAGGAAGATTGCTGAGTTCAGGACCAGCCTGAACTACAAAGCAAGACCTTGTTTCAAAAAACTAAAAACAAAACAAAACAAAACAAATACCCAGGCAATTCATGAAAATAAAAATGCCAATAAGTCAGACATTAATGGAAAGAAGCTCAAATTCATTAGCAATAAGGAACATGTGTATCAAAATAAAATGCTATTTTCCACCAAGTAAAAAATTTGAGGCCAGGTGTGACAGTGCATGCCTATAATCCCAGCACTCTAAAGGATGAAACAAGAATACTGCCATGAGTTTAAGACTAGCCTGGGCTACATAATGAGTTCAAGGCCAGTGTCAATTACATAGTCAGGGGCCAAGGATTTAGCTCAGGGGTTCCGGTGCCTGTCTTTCAAGCGCAAGGACCCAGGTCTGATCCCCCAGTAACCACATACTATACTGGGCATGGAGACTCACTCACCCCAGCAGCAACCAGTGCCACATACCACAGTGCCGGGTGTGGTGGCTCACGCCTGTAATCCCAGCACTGGGAGGCAGAGGCAGGAGGATTGCTGTGATGTGAGGTTGAGACTGGGCTCAGGGCCAGCCTGAACTACAAAAGCGAGACCTTGTCTCAAAAAAATTACATACTAAGACTCTATTAAAAACAAAACACAACAAAAACAAAAAACAACAACAAAAAAATTGGTTAATCATTAGGGGGAAAAGGAATACTCTAATAGAAAGCTTAGAAAAAACAAATTCAGAAAGATATACAAGACAATATTTGATTTTAGTAACTAATTAAAAGAATAAGTCTATCATATGAAACTATTATTTTTTAAAAAGATAATGCTCAGTGTCAGGAAAGGTGCATGGAAATTGGTAATGAACATAAATCAATACAAATTTTCAGGAGTCACCAGAAAATGAAAGTTACAAAATGTGTATATGCTTTTCTCTTGTAATTATACATATATATCTTAACTATATATACATTTTATGTGTACATATAAACATAATTATAATTATAAACTTTGTTTTTGGAGACAAGGTCAACTATGTTTTATTTTGTTTTGTTTTGTTTTGTTTTTGAGACAGGGTTTCACTTTGTAGTTCAGGCTGGCCCTGAGCTTAGCCTTGAACTCTCAGCAATCCTCCTGCCTTTGCCTCCCAAGTGCTGAGATTACAGGCATGAGCCACCATGGTCCCTACTGTGGTATGTGGTGCTGACTGCTGGTGGGCATGAGTTACCACACCCAGTATTGTTGTATGTGATTACTAGGGACTGAACCTGGGCCCTTGCACTTACTTGCAAGACAGGCGCCAGAACCACTGAGCTAAATCCCTGGCCCTCAACTATGTTAAAATAAAAAAAAGAACTAAGCTATTCTTCATTTATTAAGATACAAAAGTATTCTAAATATAATATGTAAAAAGCTTAGAAGATTCACAATATATTATTTTAGAATAAACATGTACTTATTTCTATAATGTACAGAAATCATAGAAAAGTATAGAATAACATGCTTAGTTAACAGTAATCATTTAGAGGGTTTTTTTTGCGGGGGTGCTGAGTTAAGGTCTAGGTATACACTGCAGGGTGAAGATGAACTCAGTATGTAGCCATGGCTAGACTTGAACTTGGTGAGCCACTTGCTCCAGATTCCCACATGCTGGAATTATAGGTGTGCATCACCAATTCCTGCATACAGTAGTTTTTTGTTTTTGTTTTTTTTTTTTGCAGTACCAGGGATTGAGCTCAGGCCCTTATGCTTCCAAAGTAGGTACAGAGCCACTTGAGCTAAATTCCCACCCCTCTACAGTAGCTATTTCTATGTGGTAGGATTACACATTTTTGTATTTTATTATACATGCTTTTTTTCATAATGGCTAAAAAATTTTTATAACACACATTATTAAGTATAATTTATTATAATCTAGGGAGAAAGACTATAAATTTTTTTTTTTTTTTTTTTTTTAGGTTTTTTGAGACAGGGTCTCGCTTTTGTGGTTCAGGCTGGCCCCGAGCTCAGCCTCAAACTCACATCCCAATCCTCCTGCCTCTGCCTCCCGATTGCTGGGATTACAGGCGTGAGCCACCACGCCCGGCACTGTGGTATGTGGTACTGGCTGCTGCCGGGTTGAGTCTCCACACCCAGTATTGTTATGTGGTTACCGGGGAATCGAACCCGGGCCCTTGCGCTTGCAAGACAGGCGCCGGAACCACTGAGCTAACTCCCCGGCCTAAGACTATAAATATTTGAAAAAATTCTATTAGAAGTATCTTAAATACCCAAAAGAATGACTTATCCTCAAATGTCAACTTTTGGCCTGGCATGGTGGTACATGCCTATAATTCCAGCATTGGGCAAGCCAAAACAGGAGGATCCCTGGGAATTCATGGCCGGCCTGGGCTTAGTGAGTTCAATGCCAGTTTGAGAACTACGTAAGTCTTGTCTCAAAAAAACAAAAATGAACTTTTACTTCCTTTAGTTTCAAGTTGTCCTCAAAACACTCAGAATGAGTTAGAGATTTACATTCAAGTAATATTTAAAGTACTAGCATAAGGGGCCAGGGATTTGGCTCAGTGGTTCCAGCACCTGCCTTGTAAGCGTAGGGTCCCAAATTAATTCCCTGGTAACCACATACCACAACGCCAGGTGTGGTGACTAAGCCCACCAGCAATTAGTACTACATACCACACTGCCAGGCATGGTGGCTCACGCCTATAATTCCAGCACCCAGGAGGCAGAGGCGTAGGATTGCTGTGAGATTGAGTTCAGGTTCAGCTTGAACTAAAAGCAAGACCTCGCTTCAAAAAAAAACAAAACAAAATACTAGTAGCACAATATAAACAATTATTTCATGAAGAAAACTATTAAATACACACAATACTGAAGTATCTAAAAGAAGCCCTTTGATTAATATAATTAAATCTAGATTTAATCTTAATAATTATCCAGGGTCCTCCTTCACTCCTACTAAAGTAAAACAGACATCTAAGTTAGGTAGAAATACTATAGGCAATCAGCCAAGACTGGGCCCCTTGAGGGAGTCAGTGAAGATGAGAACATGTTACAACTGTGGCTAAAGCCACATCTGTTGAAGACCAGGCCTGAATATACCAAGAATGACTAGGACTTCATGCTTCCTTAAGAGATAAGCAATAAAGATGATACTAAATTGATAACAACTGATCCAATAAAACCTAGATAGCTTATCAGTCACCCGGATGAGTGACCAAGTCCTCCTGATTCACCCCTTGTGAAAAAGATCTTTGTTCTTTCCTTGAAAACCTGCTGTATAACTTGCTTTCCCACTGAATCAATACTACCTAAGTGGTTATACTTATAATTCTAGTAGTTGGTCATAGTTTTGGGGGGATTTGTGTGTGTGTGTGCGCACTAGGGATCAAACTGGAGACCATGTGACTGGAAAGAAGGTCTGGAACCACTGAGCTAAATCTCTAGCCCAGTGGGTCATAGTTTTAATCCACGCTGTATTCAGCTTGTGATTTTGAACCCAGTTTGCACTATAAAATTTTCTCTTAGAAGTAGGTCTATGGCAACCCACTGTCAGGTCCCCTCTTGCCTCTCAAGAGCTCTCTCTCAATAAATTCTTCCTACTTTTAACCTCCACTGTTCTTTGGAATTCATTCTTCAGTTTGGGGAACATGAACTCAACATATGTGATATCAAGCAGGTTGGGAGTTATACTATTCTATGTCATCATTATCATTAGCCACTTCCAGAATATTTTCATATCCCAAGCAGAAGCTTTTTACCCAATGAACAAAAATCCCATATTCCCCCTCTCCCCACAGCTCCTGGTAACTACTAGTTTATTTTTCTACCTCTGTGCACTTTATCTATTTAACTCATGTACCTAGTTACCTCACCTATGTGATACAACAGAATTTAGTCCTTTTCTTTCTGGCTTATTTTCCCTTGGATATGTTTTCAAAGTTCACCATTTTGTAGCATGTATCAAACTTCTTTCTTTCTTTCTTGAAACAAGGTCTCACTATGTAGCTCAAGCTAATCTTGAACTCATGGTGATCTTTCTGCCTTGGCCTCCCAAATGCTAGGATGGACAAGTGTGTGTCACCACAAGTGTGTGTCACCACAAGTGTGTGTGTTACCACATTCAGCTAAGATTTTATTATTTTTTTCGGAGTGGATAATATTTCATCATACATATAAATCACATCATATTTATCTACTGTTGATGGACATTTGAGTTGTTTCCTTATTTGAGGGGAGGCAGGTACTAGGGATGGAGTCCATGGAGTGCTGAGCTACATTCCAGCCTGTTTCAGTGCTACATTCCAGCCTATTTCAGTACTTTTTTTGCTGCAGAGACGAAATACTCAACATTCAAAGTTAAAGGAGGAAAGGTTTAATTAGCTCAGTTTTAGTTCATAGTTGGCTGGCTCCAAGGCAGGGTGGCATGACAGAGGGGCATAACAAAGAACAGTTCATGGCAAGCAGGTCAGGCAGATAGCAGCAAGCAACAAGCAAAGGACAAGCAAAGACGACAGTAGCCCTCTCTGTACCTTATATTCTTATCCAGGCTACCTGCCTTTAATGCTAGTACAAACTATAACACAGCCCATTTTATTTTTATTCTTTTAATTTTACTTTGAGACAGTGTCTCACTAAATTCCCCAGGATGGTCTTGAACTTGTAATCCTCCTGACTCAGCCTCCAGGGTAGTTGCAACTATAGGCACATATCATTATACTCAGCTTTTTGACTACTGTAAACAATGCTGTTAGTGTACATGTATTTGAAGTCCTCTTTTTGTGTATAATTCACAAATGGAATAGATGGATCACATGATAATGACACATTTATCTGTGCTAAAGAATCTCCTGTTTTCCACAGCAACTGTACTATTTTACATTCCTTTTAACAATGAACAAGAAAACCTCATTCAGGGTATTCCTACACAACAAGTACATACATCTCATTGTTCTAATAGCACTTACCTGTTTAAACCTCCTATGCATGTTATTTGTATTTGTGTATACACCTACAACTTTATTAAAATACAACTTACACATTATGAGACTTACCTAAAAGTATGCAGTAATATGGGTTTCAAAAAGAGAGCCAGGGATTTAGCTCACTGGTTCTGGTCACCTGCCTTGCAAGTGCAAGGACCCAAGTTCAATTCCCTGGTAACCACATAAATACTGGGCGTGGAGACTCACACCCAACAGCAATCAGTACCACATACCACAGTGCTGGACGTGGTGGCTCACACCTGTAATCTCAGCACGGGAGGCAGAGGCAGGAGGATTGCTGTGAGTTTGAGGCTGGGCTCAGAGCCAGCCTGACCTACAAAGAAAGACCCTGTCTCAATTTTTAAAAAATTTTAAAAAGTTGTTGCAGCCTTTACCACAATAAATTTTAAATATTTTTCTTTCTCTTTTTTTGCGGTATTGGCGATCAAACTTCGGCCCTTGTACTTCCAAGATAGGTATGTTACCGCTTGAACGAAATCCTTGGCTCATTTGTTTGGTTTTCGAGACAAGGTCTCACTCTGTGATTCAGTGAGCTGCAATGTTGGCTACCACACCTAGCCAGGCTAGCCTTTAACTAAATATACAGCCCAAGCTGGAAGCAAACTCACAATCCTCCTGCCTTAGCCTCCAGAATACTGGGATTAGAGTTGTGTTCCACCACATTCAGCAATCCTCTACTCTTTTTTTTTTGAGACAGGGTCTCACTGATTGCTGCTGGGCCTGAGTCTCCACGCCCAGTATTATATGTCGTAACCAGGATCAAACCTGGGTCCTTGCACTTCCAAGGCAGACACCGGAACCACTGAGCTAAATCCCCAGCCCACATATAAGTTCTTTTTAATGTGGACATATTTTCATTTCTCTTACTCTTGGTACTTACCTAGAAGCAGAATTGTTAGATGATATAATAACCTCATGTTTAACTTTTTGAGGAATGACCATATTTTGGCCGAAGTGGCTATACCACACTACATTCCCACCAGCCAATATTCATTATTATCACTCCTCTTTCTGTTGTTTTGTTTGAGATACAGTCTTACTCTATTGCCTGGGCTAGTCTAGAAATTCTAAGCTCCAGCCATCCTCTTGCCACAGTCTCCATAGCACTTCAAATGTGTATCACCATGCCCAGTTTATCTATTTTTTTTATTTAGACATGCTATAAGGTATGACACAGTATCTCTTGTTCTGATTCACAATTTCCAAAGCTGATGATGCTTAAAATCCTTCCTCATGGCTGGGGATTTAGCTCAGTGGTTCCAGCATCTGCCTGGTAAACCAGAGGTCCTGAGTTCAATCCAGTACCACATACCCCAATGCTGAGTGTAGTGCATTACACCTGTAAACCCAGCACTTGACAGGCAGAGGCAAGAGGATTGCTATGAGCTCGAGACTAGCCTGAGCTACAGAGTTCAGGGCCAACCTGAACTACAAAGTGAAACCCTGTTTCAAAAAATTGAAATTTCATCCAATCATAGTAAAACATACTTTATGTCCAGTAATCTGGGAGGCTGAGACAAGATCACCCCAAGTTCAAGGCCAACCAGGGCTATACAGTGAGGTCAAGTCTAGCCTGAATTACAAAGTGAAGTTTTGTCTCTAAAAAGCCTCTCATAGTACTGGCACCACCATGCCTGCTCTCTACTAACTATTTTAAAGGTGAAGTTTGCTCCTATGAATATGATAAAATTAAAACTAAGCTGGGCATGGTGATACATGCCTGCAGTCTTATCTATTTTAGAAGCTGAGACAGGAGGATCATTTGAAGGCACAAGTTTGAAAACACCTTAGGGAAAAAATAGCAAGATACTAACTCAAATTAATTAAAGTAAAATGAAAAAAATTTTAAACTGTAAGATACATTTCATAGTTATTGGAGATGAAGTTGACAGAAGGTTACATATATATCCCACCTTAGTCTACTAAAGTCCAAGAAAAAGTCAGCCAGGTAAGTAACTTGAAAAAGGTGGATTGTGTAGAGCAAATAATCATTTTTAAAACTCTCTCTTCTTTTTTTTTTTTTTTTTTTTTTTGAGACAGGGTCTCGCTTTGTAGTTCAGGCTGGCCCTGAGCTCAGCCTCAAATTCACATCACAGCAATCCTCCTGCCTCTGTCTCCCGAGTGCTGGGATTATAGGCGTGAGCCACCACGCCCGGCACTGCAGTATGTGGTACTGATTGCTGGTGTGCATGAGTCTCCACACCCAGAATTGTAGGTAGTTACCAGGGGATTGAACCTGGGTCCTTGCACTTGCAAGACAGGCGCTGGAACCATTGAGCTAAATCCCCAGCCCAAAAACTCTCTCATTTTTAAGACCTTTTAGCTCAGTGGAAGTGCCCTTGCCTAGCTTATATGAACCCTCAGGTTATATATACAAATACATATATATATATTTATATGTTATATCTAATAAAACAACAAAAATTAAATATATGTATTTATATATTTATATATTATATATTCTGATATATAATATGCAATTATGTATATTATATATTTATATTATATATTTAATTTTTGTTGTTTTATTATATATTTATCCCCAATTACATAATCACCTCAAGTTAATTGGTTATATTCTGCTCTATGTGGCCAGACTTTTGAAAACCATTATTGACTGAGACTTACATAGAGCTGGGTAAGGCAAATACCTATTATTCCAGTATTCTAGAAGGCTGAAGCAGTTGTACCCCAAGTTTGAGCCCAACTTAGGTAGTTCAGCAACTCAGAGAAATTGTCTCAAAATAAAAAATAAAACAGGCTAGAAATGTAGCTCAGTACAAGGACCTACATTCAGTGCCCATTACCACAAAAAATTGAAATAAAGGACCACTCCACAGTTATCCTCCCAAACAGAGAGAAAAAAGAAGTACTGCTAGGGAAAATTATATTTTCACATTAATGTAAGAGGTATCTTCAGCTTGGCCTGGTGGCATACGGTGGCAATCCCAGCACTTGGGAGGCTAAGGCAGAGGGATTGCTGTGAGTCTGAGGCTAGCATAGTCTATATATAGTCTGTGGAAGGCCAGTCTCCTAAACTATAAAACGAGACCCTGTTTTAAAAAATAACCACAACCAGGGCTATGGAGTTAGCTCAGTGGTTCTGGTGCCTGTCTTGCAAGCGCAACGGCCCGGGTTCAATTCCGGTATCTATATACAACACTGGGCATGGAGACTCACGCCCAGCAGCAACCAGTACCACATACCACAGTGCCGGGCGTGGTGGCTCATGCCTGTAATCCCAGCACTCGGGAGGCAGAGGCAGGAGGATTGCTGTGATGTGAGTTTGAGGCTGAGCTCAGGGCCAGCCTGAACTACAAAGCGAGACCCTGTCTCAAAAAAAAAAAAACAAAATTTAAAAATACCTTTGAAGCCATAAAAACTTAAGGTAATATTTCTAGCTTTCTCAATTACATTTGATGGTCTTATTATCTATTAACTGTCCAGATTCTATTTTTTCACTCTATAACACATTGGACATTATTATAAAGAGAATTTTTCCTTATTATATTACAGTTATACATTTTCCCCTAAAGCTACCTTTCAAGATTCATGAAAACTTCCTGAATCAAGTATTTTGGGTTAAGTGAACAAACAAATCCACCTCAATTTTTCTTTTTTATATAATTTTTTTCCTCCTTTGGTACGAGGGATCAAACTCAGGACCTTGCACTTGGAAGGCAGTCACAAAGCCACTGAGCTAAATCCCTGGCCATTTATATAAATTCCTGTCTTTATGAGTTAAATAGTTCTGAGGCGGGAGGATCATTATGAGTTACAGGGCTGCATGGGATGCAAGTGAATTCAAAGCCAGCCTGAACTATACAATTAGATGCTCTCTTTAAAAAAGAAATCTAGGGGCCGGGGAGTTAGCTCAGTGGTTCCAGCGCCTGTCTTGCAAGCACAAGGACCCAGGTTCGATCCCCGGTTACCACATACCATACTGGGCGTGAAGACTCACGCCCAGCAGCAACCAGTACCCACATACCACAGTGCCAGGCGTGGTGGCTCACGCCTGTAATCCCAGCACTTGGGAGGCAGAAGCAGGAAGATTGCTGTGATCTGAGTTTGAGGCTGAGCTCAGGGCCAGGCTGAGCTCAGGGCCAGGCTGAACCACAAAGTGAGACCCTGTCTCAAAAAACAAAACAAAAGAGGGGGTCGGGGAGTTAGCTCAGTGGTTCCGGCAGTTCGATTCCCCGGTAACCACATAACCCACACCCAGAAGCAACCAGTACCACATACCACAGTGCCGGGCATGGTGGCTCACGCTTGTAATCCCAGCACTCAGGAGGCAGAGGCAGGAGGATTGTGATGTGAGTTGGAGGCTGAGCTCAGGGCCAGCCTGAACCACAAAGCGAGACCCTGTCTCAAAAAACCTAAAAAAAAAAAAAAAAACACAAAAGAAAACAAAACGAATCTTAAAAAAAATATAGAAGCCAGGTTTAGGAATTTGTTTTTCATCTAAAGCCCACTGATGCCATTAGGCAATTTTTTCTCCCTAGTACTAAGGATTGAACTTTTACTGTCCTGACCAACAAAGTACTGTGAGTGCCTAACTCTTTTATTTATATATATAATATAAATATATGTGGTAATAACTGATTTGATATATAATCACTATAATCCTAGCACTCAGGAAACTAAGGCAGGCTAGTCATAGTAGGGCATGCCTATAATCCCAGCACTTGGGAAGGTGAGGCAGGAAAATCATTTCAAATTCAAGGCCAGCCTGGGTTACACAGTGAATTTGAGGCCAGCATGGGCTATACAGCAAGACTGTTTCAATAAACAACAAAAACCCAAGGCAGGAGGATCACAGCAAATTCAATGCAAGCTCAGATAGCAAGACTCTGTTTCAACAACAACAACAAAAAAACATAACTCTTGGTTGCTTATGTTGAACACTATTCTAAGTACTCTGGAAATGTTCACTAATTTAATCCTTGTAACCAAGTCTGTAAATCCATTATCTTCAATATACAGTACACAAAGTGAGCCACACAGAAAGATTAAATAACTTTCCTCAAATCACACAGCTGGTTAGTTTTTTGTTTTTGTTTTTGTTTTCTTTGTTTGAGACAGAGTCTCCCTTTATAGTTCAGGCTGGTCCTGAACATAGCCTCAAACTCACAGCAATCCTCCTGCTTCTGCTTCCTGAGTTCTGGGATTACAGGCATGAGCCACCACATCCAGCAATGCGATATGTGGTTCTGATTGCTAGTGGGTGTGTCTCCATGCCTCGCATTATGGTATGTGGTTACCAGGTATCAAACCCATGCCCTTGCACTTGCAAGGCAGGTGCCGGAACCACTGAGCTAAATCCCTCACCTCCTGAAAGTGTTTTTATTTGCAAGTTTCATAAACATATGGGACTTTCAAGTGTCTATTAACTTTCTCTTTTTTTGGTGGTTCTGAGGAATTAATCCAACATTTTTCCAATAAGCTATATCCCCAGCTCTTTTTCTTTTCTTTTCTTTTTTTGTTTTTGAAATGAGGTTGCACTAAATTGTTCTGGCTGGCCTCAGATTCAATGTAATCAAATAATAATCGTGTTTTTATGGAGATTTGGTCTGAGTTAATTGCCCTAGCTGGGTTCAAACTGGCAATTCTCTTGCTTGAGCCCCCTAAGTAATTGGGATAACCAAGGAATACTTCTTTTTTCTTTTAATTTTTTCCACTGCACTGGGAACAAAACCCAGGGCCTTCGCGTATCCTTGACTCCGGTCCCCTTTTGAGATCGGTGTTGAAATTTCAGAGTTGCTCAGGCTTTCAAAGTGCTGAAATTATCAACATGCCCAACTTGTAAATTCAACCTGACTCAATAAATAAATAGTATCACAGCTTAATAATCTGTATTTGCACATATACATCAAAAAATCAATACCTGTTGAACTAAGTGTGTAGATCAGAGGAAGACAGCTGGCCTAGCACATACAAAGCACCCCTGGGTTTGATTCCCAACACTGAAATAAATATCCTTCAAAACTACACTCAGCTGTTTAAAGAATACAAAAATATATAAAAGAATAGCCAAGCACAGTGGTGCATGCCTATAATACAAACACTCAGGAGGAACACTGGGAGTTTGAGGCCAGCCTGAGCTGCACAGTAAGTCCTTGTCTAAAAAATCCATTTAAAGGGCCGGGGATTGAGCTCAGTGGTTCCGGCACCTGCCTTGCAAGTGCAAGGGCCCAGCTTCAATCCCAGTACCCACATACAACAATGCTGGGCCTGGAGAATCATGATCAACAACAATCAGAACCACATACCACACTGTCAGGCATGGCGGCTCATGCTTGTAATCCTAGCACTCGAGAGGCAGAGCAGGAGGATTGCTGTGAATTCAAGACTGAGTTCAGGATCAGACTGAACTACAAAGGGACACCCTGTCTCAATAAATAAATAAATAAATAAATAAATAAAACCATTTAAAGGGCCAGGTATTTAGGTTAGTGGCACCACATCTACCTTGCAAGCACAAGAGCCCAAGCTAGATCCCTGGAACTGTCAATTAAAAAAATGTGTATGTGTGTGTGTGCATGTGTGTGTGTGTATGTGAAGTTATACAAACATCTATGTAAAAAATTTTCCCAAAACCACAAACATAAACTGGTCCTGGTAACAGCGCAGCTAAGAAAAATTATTATCCTACGCTCATTTTATAAAAAATATGGTCCTTTTCACCAGGTTAGTGATGGTTGATAAGAGTACAAACTGTATAATATATTCATATGATATTAAAAAAAAACCCTCAAAATTACAATAAGGAGAAAAAGAATCAGTGGTACTCTGAGGCTGGAGTGGGCAGGATTAACTATTTAGGAGCTTTATTAAGTGACTGAAATGTTCTGTATTTTGACTGGTGATTATACAAATGTATATATGCTTGTAAATCCATGGAACAGGGCCAGGATTTAGCTCGTGGTTCCAGTTTCTGTCTCAGAAACATAAGGTCCCAAATTTGATCCCCTGCACCAAAAAAAAATAACTCTGAAACATTTAAAATGGATGCTTGTCTGTACCTCTGTAAAGAATGTTTTTTTAAAAAAAGGAAAAGAAAAAATACAAGACGTAATTAGAGAACCAACGTAATTTATAATGTATCATGAAAAAGAAATTTTTTTTGGAGACAGGGTCTTGCTTTGTAGTTCAGGTGGCCCTGAGCTCACTACATAGAGCAGGTGAGCCTTGAACTCAGCAATCCTCTCCTGCCTCTGCCTCCAGAGTGCTGGATTAAAGGCATAAGCCACCACACATTGTGTTATATGGTACTGACTGCTGGTGGGCATGAGTCATCACGCCTGGCACTGTTGTACGTGGTTACCAGGTAATCAAACTCAGGACCTTTCACTTGCAAGGCAGGCACTGGAATCACTGAGCTAAATAAATCCCCGGGCCCCCGTCTCAAAATTTTAAAAGTGCTGGAGCTAAAGCTCAGTGCAAAGTTCCTGGATTCAATTTCTGCACAGTACTGCAAGTGGAGAAGGGAAAGAGAACCAAAATAAATGGATAGGATTCCAAGCAAAATAACACTATTCATATAACATTTTATGTTTTGTAATGCCCTGCAGTATTATGTCAGTTGTTTTTCTCATAACTCTTAAGTAAGCACAGGTAATGTCTCTGCTAAAAAGGAAAACTTGTATGATCTCAGTCTCAGGGCAAAACTAGAATAATAATGCAAATCTTCTAATTCCTATACAACTATCAGAAGCTGACTATTACAAGCAGTATATACTTATAATCTGACACTCAGGAGGCTGAGGCAGGACTGCCATGAATGTGAGGACACCCTGGGGTACACAGTTGAGTTCAAGGATGGCCTGGGAATGAAATCCTATCTCAAAAAAAGAACTTTTAGAAAGTACAGGAAATAAAGACCATCAACAGCAAGAGAAAAACTAACTGCTAGGGCTTCTAGGAGTAATGTTTCTTCTGTTTCTCATCTGTTCACAAATTTATCTTGTTGCTGAAACATATCAACAAAAGTAGAAAAAAATGACTTCTATGAATCCATAAAAGTACTGCCAAAGAAATGAAGAGCCCCAAACATCTCCATTTCTAAATACTCCTTAGGAGGAGGGCGTTTCTGTTTATCTTTTTTCTACTTTTTATTTTAGAGTTCTATCAGCCAAGATAAAGATCTATAATCAGACATTTCCTTCTGCTAAATCCTAAGTACACCTACCAAAGCAAAGCAAGGAGTTGTGGATGTCTAAATATTCCTCCCAGAAAGTTCACGATCACATTTTTACTAATTACTATTGCATAACTTACTGAATTTCTTTCATTACTCTAGGGAAGTCACTTAAAGAAATCTGCACAAAGTATTCTTCTTGTATCATCTGAACAGTTCTATAATCTTTTTTTTTTTTTAGGTTTTTTTGAGACAGGGTCTCGCTTTGTGGTTCAGGCTGGCCCTGAGCTCAGCCTCAAACTCACATCACAGCAATCCTCCTGCCTCTGCCTCCTGAGTGCTGAGATTACAGGCGTGAGCCACCACGCCCGGCACTGTGGTATGTGGTCCTGATTGCTGCTGGGCATGAGTCTCCACACCCAGTATGGTATGTGGTTTCCGGGGAGCGAACCCAGGTCCTTGCGCTTGCAAGACAGGCGAGAACGGAACCACTGAGCTAAATCCTCGGCCCCAGTTCTATAATCTTATTAGGACCCAAATTATCAGATTATTTACATAAACTCAACTTGAGGGTAAAACTGCTAATGTTCAAAGTCCAGCCTTGTTCCTTAGCTAAATTATTATTATTATTATTATTATTATTATTATTATTTTGAAGTTTTTTGAGGCAGGGTCTTGCTTTGTAGTTCAGGCTGGTCCTGAACTCAGCCTCGGGTTCAGCAATCCTCCTGCTTCTGCCTCCCGAGTGCTGGGATTACAAGCGTGAGCCATGATGCCTGGCATTATGGTATATGGTCATTGGGGACTCAACTTGGGACCTTGTGTTTGCTAGGCAGGCACTGGAACCACTGAGCTAAATCTCCAGCCCAATTTTTGTTATTAGTAATGCTCTGATAGGATCTCAATACATGGTTCAGGTTGGCCTCAATAGTATAGTGATCCTCCTGCCTCAACCTCCCAAGTGTTGGTATCACAGGTGTGCACCACCATGTCCAGTATTCCCTTGTTAATAATCTTTTTTTTTTTTTAGGTTTATTGAGACAGGGTCTCGCTTTGTAGTTCAGGCTGGCCCTGAGCTCAGCCTTAAACTCACATCACAGTAATCCTCCTGCCTCTGCCTCCCGAGTGCTGGGATTACAGGCATGAGCCACCACGCCCGGCACTGTGGTATGTGGTACTGGTTGCTGCTGGGGTGAGTCTCCATGCCCAGTAAGGTATGTGGTTACCGGGAAATCGAACCCGGGTCCTTGCGCTTGCAAGACAGGCGCCAGAACCACTGAGCTAACTCCCCGGCCCCCCCTTGTTATATAATCTTAAGAAAACGGATGAAAATTAAACCAAACTCCTCAGTACCCAGTTTGCTCATTCTATAAACTAAGAATGCTGATATGATCTCATAGGATTTCATGAGAATTAATATGAAGAGTATTTTTTAAATGCTGGTACACACTTGATTGCTCAAATTTTCAATCATTAAATTATGATTAATGCTGGATTTGTCATATTTCTTTTTAACTACCAACACTGCTTTTCAATAAAAAATGCTTTAAGCCGAAGTTCTAATTAAACTAATTTTATAAAGAGAAAGATAATCAAAAACTTAGCTATCAGAAAATTTTGTTCTTTTTTAGGCTTTTAAACTTTTATGCCCTTTCTTCATTTTTAAAATAAGTGCTAAAATTAGTAAATGACTAATCACAATGAATGAGAAAAAAAGTGTATAAACATTCATGGCTGGAAAGCAATAGTGATCATCATCTTAAAAATAAAGGATAGTACTAAGAAGGCCGAGACAGGACAATAGAGGTAGGAGGATTGCCACAGAGTTAAGAACAGCCTGGGCTATGTAGTGAGTTATAAAACTGTCTCATAGGGCTGGAGATTTAGCTCAGTGGTTCCAGTACCTGCCTTGCAAGTGCAAGGTCCCAAGTTCCACCCCCGGTGACCATATACCACAATGCCAGGTGGGTAACTCACCCCCATCAGCAATCAGTACCCACATTCCACAGAGCCTATGTGGTGGCTCAATCTGTAATGCCAGCACTCAGGAGGCAGAAGCAGAAGGATTGATGTGAGTTTGAGGCTCCCCTGGGCTACATAGAGAACTCAGGGCCAGTCTGAATTACAAAGCGAGACCCTGTCTCAAAAAGCCTCACTAAATGGGAAGGGGTGTAACCTACAGGGGTAGAATCCTTTCCATGCACACACCCTGAGTTCAATCCCCAGTACCACAAGTAAAAAGTAAATAAAAAGAGAAAAATAATCCAAATAGGGCCAGGGATTTAGCTCAGTGGTTCCAGTATCTGCCTGGCAAGCACAAGGTCACGAGTTGATCCTGGTAACCATATAACCACTGTGCTGGGTGTGGTGGCTCACGCCTGTAATCCCAGCACTCAGGAGGCAGAGGCAGCAACACTACTGTGAGTTCAAGGCTTGCCTGGGCTACATAGTAAGTTCAGGGCCTAACTAAACTACAGAGGGGAACCCTACTTCAAAAAAAAAAAAAGAATAAATAAATAAACCTCTTTAGTTAAAATCCTAAAATTCTTTATCACAAATCAAGTTTTTTTGTTTGGTTTTTACAAATCAGATTTTATTTATACGTGAAGGCTGAGCCCATTTCCAGTAGTTAATCTATAAATGCTAACTTTTCACATAAATGCATGTTTACAATTCGCATCTCTTATCTTAGTTTTTAAACTTTGATTTTTATTAGCATATTAGCAAACAGAAGACCTTTTCTCAAAAAGTCTTTTTTTATTTTTCTCAAGTTAACAGGTCTATATTATGTCATTAAATAATCAGATCCAAATAAATACTCAAATAATTTCATCTTTTATTTTTGTCTAAGTGCCTACTATTCCTAATAGAAAATATTACCTAATGAGTTAACTTTTTATCGTAAAAAGGGGTTATTTTTAACTTATAATGATGATCATAATAGAACATTTTTTTTCTGAACTATCACTTTCATAGATTCAAGATTAAATCAAGAGAAGCCACAAACCACTTGATTAGAAAACATTAAGAAGCAACAGAGTTCTAGTACTGAATGAGAATAATGAAAGCAAAGTTTAAGAAGAAACGCAAAAACAAAAACACATTAACCAGCTGTTAAGAAATATCAAGCTTGGCCAAGGATTTAGCTCGGTGGTTCCGGCGCCTGCCTTGCAAGCACAAGGTCCCAAATTCGATCCCCAGTAACCATAATATATACCATAATGCAGGCCTGAGAGATCACATCCACAAGTAATCAGTACCACACACCACAAATGCTGGGCGTAGTGGTCCACATCTGTAATCCCAGCACTCAGGAGACAGAGGCAGGAGGATTGCTGTGAGTTTCAGGCTTGCCTGGGCTACACAGTAAACTCAGGGCCAGCCTGAACTACAAAAAAAAAAAAAAAAAAATCAAGTTTAAAAAGATGATAGGAAATCACAGTGATGAAGATTATATAGGCAAAAAAAAAAAAAAAGGATGAACTAGGCATAACTTTATACATGCTTAAACATTATTACTTAAAAAAAGGATGGTTTTAGATTACTTGATCTGGTTCCATAGAGACGAATATATATTTTGTGGGAATACAATGTAATGATATTTTTATTTGCAATAAATTGCTTGCAGTGGGCCAGGGATTTAGCTCAGTGGTTCTGCCTGCCTTGCAAGCAAGGTCCCAAGTTCAGTCCCTGTTAACCACATACCACAATGCCAGGTGTGGTGACTCATGCCCATCAGCAATCAGCACCACATACCACAGTGCCAGGCATGGTGGCTCACGCTCTGTAATAATCCCAGCACTTGGGAGGCAGAGGCAGGAGGATTGCTGAGTTCGAGGCCAAGTTCAGGACCAGTCTGAACTACAAAGCAAGACGCTGTCTCAAAAAAAAACTTTAAAAATAAATAAATAGCTTGTAATAATATATTTTCATATAATTATCTTATGAGTATTAATGATCTAATTACCTTACTAACCCAGACCTGAAAAAAATTAAGTCAGGCTTAATGACGTCATATTTTATAAAGTCAGAGTTCAGTGTTAGAGGATTTGCCTATCGTGCACAGGGCTCTAGGTTCTATCCCCAGCAGGGAGGGTGTGGGGATGGGTGTGTGTGCCCATAGAGATGAACATATATTTTGTGAGAAATATTGCTACTAATTTTAGGATTTTTATTTGTGTACTATAAAGTATAACCGTGCGTGATAATCAAACATAATAGCAGTATTTTGGAAAACAGTAGCTACTTTCTACTAATTAACTATCATCATCCATATTTTCTTTAAAAATTTCAGACTTAGGGCCGCGGATTTAGCTCAATGGTTCCAGAGCCTGTCTTGCAAGCGCAAGGGCCCGGTTTGATCCTCGGTAACCACATACAATACTGGGCGTGGAGACTCACACCCAGCAGCAATCAGTATCATATACCACAGTACCGGGCATGGTGGCTCACACCTGTAATCCCAGCACTTGGGAGGCAGAGGCAGGAGGATTGTTGTGATGTGAGTTTGAGGCTGAGCTCAGGGCCAGCCTGAACTACAAGGCAAGACTCTGTCTCAAAAAAACAAACAAACAAACAAAAATTTTAGACTTAAATGTTTAAATCCTAAGATTTAATCAGGTTGGCATTCAGCTCTTATTTAACCAAACCTTTTACTTGATCCAATACATAATCTCTTGTACTTTCAACAGTATTTAAAATTTATTAATCTATTTTTTTCTTTCTCTAGTGTTTCCTATTTCCTATATTTTTGCTTTTCCTGGTCTATAATTTTTCTACCATTTAATATCATACCTCTGTATATCTAGAAAGACCTCAGTATATTTCAGTTTCAGTTTCATTTCTTAGCTTTTTTGTACAGCAAACTATATATATATATTCTCAAAATGGATATTTTTCAGTATAGGATGTGTAAGAAATTAACTTTCTCTGTCAACTTTTTAAAAGCACTTTAAAGAAAATCCTTAGCTTCAGAGATTAAAATTAAACCTCCTTATTGCAATACTATTATATTTTTAAAAATATATACCAGCTATACATGGTGGCACATTCCTATAATCCTAGGGCTCAGGAGGCTGAGGCAGGAAGATCGTGAGTTTGAGGCCACTCTGGGCTACATAATGAGTTCAAGGCCAGCATGAACTACATAACAAGTCCCTACCTCATAAAAACTCACCAACAAATACACACACACACAGTTCTCTAAATAAAGGAAATACAAAAATTGACTTAAAAAAAAGTACCTAAGAAATTAGGCCAGGTATGATGATTTATAGAGTAATCCCACATTTTTAGGAGACTGAGGCCAAACTGAGCAGTTTAAGAAGACTGTCTCAAAAATTAAAAACAGAGTAAGGTTTGAGAGCTGGGTTTGGTAACACCTACCTATAATCCTAGCACTCTGGGAGGCTAAGGCACTCCAAGTTCAAGTCCAGCCTAGGCAACTTACTGATTAGCAAAACCTTGCATCAAAATAAAAAATACTGGAGGCCAGACGTAGTGGTGCAGGCCTTTAATTCCAGTGCTTGACAGGCTGAGGCAGAACAATCACTTGAAGTTCAAGGCTAGCTTTGGTACAGAGTGAGTTCAAAGCCAGCCTGCCCTGCAAACTGAGACTCTATCTAAAAAAAAAAAAAAGAAAGAAGCACTAGGGATGTAGCTCAGGGAAAAAACCCTATATTTAATTCTCAGGATCTAAAAAAAATTATTTTTCTAATTTTTAAAGGGTGGGGGAGACAGGGCTGAGGATATAGCTTGGTGGTAAAGCACCTGCCTAGCTTGCTTGAGCTCTGGGTTTAATCCCCAGTAACCTTTTTAAAAAAAAATCCTAAAACTCTGTATGTATACTTTGGTCCAAAATACTTTGTATTAAAAATATAAGACACTACTAACATAATTGCAAATGTGGTGTTTCTTTTTATTATGTTGAGTGTCACAAAAAATATCATTAGAAACCATAGTTTAAGGACTGTGTTACTTGCATTAATTACTTAAAGCTAGACTTCTTTTTCCCACTGTAATGCAATCATCACATTAAATTAAAAGGTAGTGGCAGGAAGGACTAGCATTGTTTAATAGAAAGGTTAAATGCAAACTCAACTGAACAGTAAAAACATTTTGAGTCTACATCTAAAGCTTAATATAACCAACTGCAGGTTTTCTAACTTGTTTCCCTAAAGAACTTAAACTTGGAAAATGTATGTTCTATTAAAATAATTAACAAAGTTTACCATATCAGAACTTAAATTACCCTCATTCTGGGTTAAGTTTTTTCTATATAAAAATCTACATGACTGATGTAAAGCATGCAAGCATAAATACATAATACCAGACAATATTTTTTATATATAAAGAGATACAGATTCTCAAGTGAGAATACCCAATTTACAAACATTTGTTACTAGCCACATGATTCAGGCAACCAATTAAATTTCCCTATGTCTTCCTCAGCTCTAAAATAATTGGGTCAGGGATATAACTCAGTGCAAGGTCCTGAGTTCGATCTCCCATACCAAAAAACAAAACAAAACAAAAACAAAAATAAAACAGAATAAATGCTCATAACCATCTCGAAGAGTTAAGAAAATTCAGTGCATGTGAAAAGTCCTTGGCACATGGTAAACACTCTATATAAATACTGTTATTTAAAAAATTTTAATTTAACATTTATTCAGCATCTACTATGTGCTAAATTAAATATTTTGTATGCCCTAAGATGAAGACATTCTCTCCATTTAAAAAGAGAAAATTCACCAGGCATGGTAGTGCATGTCTATAAACCCAGCACTCAGGAAGCTGAGGTAGGAGAATCACCTTGAGTTCAAGGCCAGCCTCAACAACAAGATCCTGCCTCCAAAAAATTAATAAAAAATAAAAATAAAGATAAGAAAATTAAAATACAAAAAAATAAAAAATCAAATGATTAGGCCAAAGCTTCACAAAAATAAATATCAAAATAAGGGTTTAACACAAATTTATAGCCTAGACCACAATTTTTATCATACACTCTAAGATACATGTATGTACACCAGGCAAAGGCAGCCTCCTGTATAGAAGGCAGTGGAGCCACAATAGACTTTGCTGAAATTTTTTTAAAAAATTAATTCTAGAAATAAAATTAGTTTCTAAAAATGTAATATAAGAAAAAAAAGTCAGGCTAGGAATTTATCTCAGTGATGGAGCATTTGTCTACAATGTGCACAAGACCCCTAAGTTCAATACTAACTATGCACAGACCCAAAAAAAAAAAAAAAAAAACCCCACAATTTTTGTATGAAATGTTACATCTTGTATTTATTTTAAAATAATCCAGTTTGAAGGTGGGAAAGGGATAAAAGAAGCAAGATTAGATTTGTAACTGCTCAAGCTTAGTGATGGTTAAAGGGGGTTCATTGTTTTATTCCCTCCACTTTGATGTATTCTTTACAATATCCAAATTATTACAGCCAAAACATAGGGCTGGGGCACCTGCCTTGCACATGCAAGGGTGATCCTCCTCAGTAATCACATACAACAAATGCAGAACTCACAACAATGCAGAGCTGGAGACTCACGTCCACCAGCAATCAGCCACATACCACAGTAGTGGGCGTAGTGGCTCACTCCTGTAATCTCAGCACTTGGAAGGCAGAGGCAGGAGGATTGCTGTGAGTTCAAGGCTGAGCTCAGGGGCAGCCTGAACTACAAAAGCTAGACCATCTCAAAAAAAATAAATAAATAAAATAAAATAACAGGGTGGCATAGATTACTTCATTAAACAAACACTTTTGTTACAATGCCCTGCATCAAAAATTCAAAGAGGTCAGGACATACTTGATTATTTTTATTCTTTTGTGGCACCTGGGATGGAACTTGGGCCAAGTAGGCCCAAGGTAGCCACAGTACCACTTGGGCTAAATCCCCAGCCCACTATTTGTTTTTGAGACAAGGTCTTACACTGTAGCTCAAGGTGCCTATGCCTTGAATCAGGTTGGCATTCAGCTCTTATTTAACCAATCCTTTTACTTGATCCAATACATAATCTCTTGTACTTTCAACAGTATTTAAAATTCATTAATCTATTACTTTTCTTTCTCTAGTGAGAAAGAATGAACTATGTAGCCCGGGCTGGCCTCACACTCGTAGCAATTCTCCTGCCTCAGCCTCCCAAGTGCTAGAATTACAGACAGGCATGTGCCACCACATCTGGCTACATTTTTGCATATACATTTCATGTATAACCTATAAAAGAATGGTCTTAAATTACTGAATATCTTCTCAACTAAAGTGAAAATAGCAAATCCAGGAATAAATATGTAAATATGCATTAAAAATGATTGTATGTTTTCATGAACTCATTACAAAATTTATTTCAACAGAACTGGGGATTTAGCTCAGTGGTTCCGGCGCATGCAAGCGCAAGGTCCTGGGTTTGATTCCCATTAACCATATACCACAAAACCGGGCATGGTGACTCATGCCCACCAGCAATCAACACCATACACCACAATGCCAGGTGTGGTGGCTCACGCCTATAACCCCAGCACTCAAGAGGCAGGGGCAGGTGGATTGTTGGATTCAAGGCTGAATTTAGGACCAATATAAACTACAAAACAGACCCTGTCTCAAAAATCAACTTTAAAAAAATTATTTCAACAGTTAACACTTTTCTTCATGTCTTTCTCCTGCCTAATGGTATCTATGACACTTTAATTTGTTGCCCAGGAAATAGATGGAATGGTACACACAAATGATCCCCAGAAACCACATACAATACTAGGCATGGAGACTCACTCCAGCAGCAATCAGTACCACATACCACAATGTCAGGCGTGGTAGCTCACGCCTGTAATCCCAGCACTCAGGATACAGAGGCAGGAGGATTGCTGTGATGTGAGTATGAGGCTGAGCTCAGGGCCAGTCTGAACTACAAAGTGAGACCTTGTCTCAAAAAAAAAAAACCAAAAAGACAAAAAACCCCAGAAACCTGGCCAGGCACAGTGGTACATGCCTGTAATCCCAGCACTCAGCGGAGGCTGGGCAAGAGAATCACTGTGAATTCAAGACCAGCCAGTCCAGCCAGCCACGAGGTAACATTAAGAGTTAGTTCAATGCCAGTCTGAACTACACAGTGAGATCCTATCTAAAAAGAAAACAACCCCCCCCCAGAAATCTGCTTAATTAAGACAAACTTTTAAATATTTCTCTCTTCATTTTGCAGTTATAAAGGTGTTTTCATATTAATGTAAAGCTAAGGCTTCTTATATGAACAAATATAATCAATAATTAATTGAGAACCTTTTATATGCTCTAAATAATACTGCTGAAACAATTTGGCTGACATTAAAGAAAAAAAATTTATTAAGCCAGACACCATAAGACTTTATACATATTAGCTCACCTATTTTTATAACAAATAATATAAAAGTTTAAAGAAGTAAAATTACTTGCCGAAGGTCACAAGGCTACTAAATCATGAACTGGTATTCAAACTTAAACTCAATTACAACACCTTCTTTCCTCCCACCCAGACTGATTTTAAAAGAGGAAAAAACATACTCCAGTGAAAATATTTAGGGCTTTTTGTTAATTCGGCTATACAAGGTTTAAATCAGACTGTATATATTTCATAATGGTAGCTTAGGTAAGGAACATTAACTGAAATACAGTTTCTGCTACTGTGGGAATCTGCAAACCTAATCTCTTAATTACATTTTTATAATGTGAAAATTAATATCCTTCATGTCCAATTCCATGATTATAAGATTTGAAAAGATAAATGTGAAATCTACAAAGCCCACAGAAAAAAATACAAATATTTTGTCTCAAATGGAAAAAAAAAGTTTTCTAAATTGTCAGCTGTTTGTTCATTCTACAGATTTTAACATTTCCAGAACATTCTAAAGCACTTTTGCCCCTAACATAGTGTAATCGTCTATTACTTAGCTTTTCTTTTTTTTTATTTTGGTGATAGTCAGGATTGAATCCAGAGCCTTCTGATTGCTAGACAAACATTTTGTCACTACAGCCTCAGCTCTTAACTTTTCTTATCCTTAAATATAAAGCAATCATACTGAGATAAACATTTCTGTAAACAAATAATATATCCATTTGAAATGTTCCACATACAAAAACTCTACATTCAAAATACGGTAAGTACGTGTTTAGTGTCAATCATTTTTCATTTTAATGTTTGAGATTTTTCACACTCACTTGTGTATAAAAATGATAGAATTAAATCTAGAGTTCTGCAGTAGAACACCCAATACATAATTAAAATGATTTTTTCATGATTTTTTTCCACAGCCTCTCAAAGCAGATATGACAGCCAACAAGCACTTCAAACACAAAGCAACAAAGTCCACTGAAACAGTTAGCTGCTCTAAAAGAAGGATCAGGCTTTTTAAGAGAAAATTACATTGTGTGAGTTTGCAAAGTTTCACACTGCCTTTCAGAGAAAGCCTTTGCACACTAACACAATATGCTTTAAAATGGCACTTTGCTGACCTTCCAATAGTCCAGCTCTATGAAAATTCTGTGATGAGTGTAACTTCAGAGAATCTGAAAAACACAAAAAGCATTAAGTACTTTTGATGCTGAATGAGAAAAATTGCCAAGGATAGCATACATGTCTTATATAACTATCATGTATTTTTAAGAGCCAAAGCCCGTATTTGTGTATATGCTCCTTGCAAAAAAAAGAAAGGCTAAATTGCCTCTACATCAATCTCTAAGCTAAACTTAGACTTTGCTAAAGCATTTGTTTCATGGAAAATTATCTGAGGATTACTGCCCAAATGGTTTTAGTGTCTTGACTATTTTTAGCATCCAATTGTACCACATTATCCCTGTTCTAAGAATCATCTCTTGATACTGTCTCTTCTTTCTGACACCAAAAAAACTGTCATTTCTAAACTACTTCAGGTAATATCTTAAAAACATCCTACAGGATGGTGAATGCCAAGTTAAGTCATGGGAGCAGCAACAGACAAAGGCTATAGTTACTAAGTAGGACTTTGTGTACAAGCTCTATAGTCTCTAAAATCTAGTACCTTCCTGAATAAACCATCTTACTCTGATTCACTTAATTTAAGTGAGAAACAACTCACCCTCGGAGGGGATGGAATAGCGGACGGACAATAAAAGCAAAAACACAAGCAACACTGAAATTTCTGAGATAAAGGATCCACAATGACACACTTTTAAATATGGTGAAATGAATAATTAACAACCCACTTAGGTCTTTTGCCCTCTCCCAGTGGTTTACAGAGTGATGAGTACAGTATTTTGGTTTGATGCCCCTCACATAGGGTTACCTGTTCTGACACATTCTTGTAGTTTCCAGTATAGGAATTTAACGCCAGTAGAGAAAGCTCAGTGTTAATATTTTAGGTGATGGGAATCCCCGGCAGATCTTAGCCACAGAGTTTGTAAATGGGAATCTCTGCCCACCGCCTCCTCCCTGCAAAAAGCCCTTGAACCGCAAAAAAGAAAAAACTGTCAAAGGACAACGTCTGTCCCTGAGTCTGGTACTCCAGGGAAAAGAAAGGGATAAAACAAATTCTGAGACCACCTTTATCTTTCAAAGAAAAAAAAAACGGAGGTCAGTAATCAAAATATTACAGAGGTGGGAAAACGAGAAAGAAAATTCGGGCCCTTCCCAGCAAGAAGATGACGAGCAAAGGAAGAGCGCCCAGTCAGGGGGGCCGTCCCGACGTGGGGAGGGAGTGGACTAGGCCGGAGGGAGCGGGGGTCACAGCGACGGCGCACAAACAAGCCGGAGGGGGAGCAAGATGGTGACCCTGCCCCAGAACCGGCTCCGGGCCGGGCCGTCCGCTGCGCAGGCAACTTTGTTGCGGACGGGATCCTGGGGACAGGCCCCGGCCGGGATCCCCGGCTGGAGCGCCGTGGCCGGGGCCGCGCCGGGCGCCCGGCGCCCACAGAATCCGGGCCCCGCGCGCCGCACGCCCGCCCGCGGGGGAGAGGCCCCGCGCCTCCGCCGGCCGCGCCCGGCCCGGCCCCGGCCCCGAGGCTCCCCGAGGCCCGCGCGCCGCCGCCGCCCGGCCCGACCGACCCCCGGGCGCCCCGGCGCCGGCCCTCCCCGCCCCCACGCCCCACCCCCCGGCCTGACTCACCTCGCGAGTACAGGGACTTGGGCGATTCCAGGTCTAGGTCCGCGCTGAGCAATGAGATGAAGTCCGAGGGCATCGCAGCTCGACCCAGCCCGGCCCGAAGGCAGCGGGAGGGGGGGAGCGGCGGTGGCGGCGGCACCTCCTCTCCGGGACCGCGGGCACCGAACCGGGGGCGGCGAGGGCGGGCAGCCGCTGCCTCCTCCTCGAGGGCAGTTGACTTCCACCGGGCCGAGGACCGACGAAACGGCGGCAAGGCGGAGTGAAACTCCACGGGGACTGACTCCTGGCGAGCCAGGAGAGAGGTTCGGGGCGGGGAAAGGGAGGGGAGAGAACCAACGGGTCCGTTGCGTGCTTCTCCTCAGCGAAAACTGACGGTAGCCGCCACCGCCGCCGCCGCCGCTGACAGGAATCCGAGCCCCGCCCCCGGCGAGGCAGTGCGCAGGCGCGGAGGGGGGCGTGCGACTGGCGGGAAGAGCCGGGCCGCCGCCGGAGGGCGTGGATACGAGTCACGGAACAGCATCAACAAGGGCTTCGCTTCCTGCCTCCGCTACCCCGGCTGCAGGTCCCGAGCGCCGAGCAGGCCCTCCCAGCGGGAGGGAGGGAGCCAGGGAGCTGGCCGCGCGCTGGGGCCCCGGGAAGGGGGAAAGTCTGCCCGACCTGGTGGAGGCGAGCCTGAGGCTGCTGGCCGCGCTCCGCGCCTAGTTTAGAGGACACCGAGCCGGGGAGCTCGGCATCTGCTGGGGGGGAACGACTCCGGGGACTAGCAGCGGCCGAGTCAGGCTGCCTGGAGTCCCTCGGGGAATGGAGTTTCGTCGCTTGGACAGCGACCAGCCTTTGGAGTTTTCATACAATGAGGGAGCTGGCCGAAGGACTGTCAAACTCATTTCTTAATTAAGAAGTGGCAAATCATATCCTAAAACCCAAGTTATTGATTCTTTTCAATTAAAGTGCTATACTTTCTATCCCTTGTCCCCATTCCAGCATTGAGAGGCTGCAATTTAAAATAAAAATTTAAAACTCTCTGTGCTGGAGCATCTGAATTTATTTGGAATGAAAAACAAGATAGTTTAAAAATTGGATCATGTGAATCTACCTAGCTATTCTAGGAGGAAAAAAAAAAATGCAAGCCTAAAATGCTCTCTTCCAAACAGGTTTGCGCTTTTTACTTTTGAATTAGGCAAAGGTGGAAGAAGAACACATGTAAATTAGTTTTTGCTGCATATTCATGCGAGTCAAAAGTTTCCTCTGCAAAAATAAAAATCCTCACCTACACCACAGACTGTTTCCTAACTCTACTAGACTAATGGGAAAATTTTAATCAACTTATTAAAATATCGATTGGAACGCACGATGTGCATCTTGGGAAATAATTTTAATCTTGTGTGAGGTACTAATGCCAACAGCCACATGGACAAGGTTTTTGAGCGATTCTAATTGTTACTATGTCTGCAAAGATAATTAGAAATCACAAAAATCAATCTGTTATGGACATCTATATAATTTGCAGAGCCTTTCCCCGTAAATTTAGGCACTTCATCTGTACTTGAAGGGCCAAGGTTGGGAAAAGAAGCTCTCAGCAAAGAAGGACTCCTTGCAGGTGTCTCTGGGGCGAGCCTTTTCCACATTCTACTTGGAGACCTAGAATTGAAATGTGTCACCACAGCCTACCTTCCTTCCATCAGAACATTTGATTCAGGTTGCCCACTTATCAGCCCTGATTTCCTCGTAGTGACAAATCGACTCTGTGACCATTTCCCTCTTGTCAGAGCTGAGAAAGCTTTTCACAGTCACCCCCCAAGATGGCAAAGCAGAACCGGAAACTACCCTCAAATTTCTATTCCCACACAGACTGTTGTAACAAATCTCAAGGGAAGTCCCTTTGTAACTCGTAAAAGCCCCACACAGCGAGGGAAAGACTGAAACCTCTGATTGCCTAACAGGCCATAAATACCTTTGGAGATACATGCGCGCACGCGCGCACACACACACACACACACACACACACACTCACACTCACACACTATATAATGTAGGAAAAGGAAATTGGAACACATCGGGCAGAGCCCAGACACTCGGTAAACTGGGAGGCTCACAGAGTATACATTTTCCATCAGGGTACGGGAAATCCTCCCTCACCGTTCTAACCCTAATGAACAAGTCCAGAAAGACAACACCCCTTCCCCTTTCCCTCAATACTACTTAGCCCTTTCATGACTTTTCTCCCTTTACTTTGTCATAATCATATTTGTTAATCATATTTTCCCTGATTAGGTAAAAGGGAAGGTCCCCCACCACGTGACAGCGTGGACTGGATTCCCCTAGTTGGAGGTTCCATGACCTCCACTTCTCTCCATCAAGCCCCACCACGCTGCCCACTGATTATATCTAAATAAATATTTGGAAATTCAGTGGCCTTCCCCACCCCACTCCTGCCTTTCATTTTGAGAAATAAATTATTTGAAAAAGTATTTCGAGGAGTTGGTTTTTGACCAAACTTGCAGTATCACTAAAAAACTTGGATTTTTTATTTTGTTATTCAACTTTTAGTGACTCAAAATGCAAATATTTAATGTTTGCCCTGCTCTGATCAAAGAATGTGACATGATTTCCATAGTATTCAAAATTATTTTTAAAAACTATCTGATCATTGTGTTTTTACTAAATTATAGACTGCCCCTAGTCACAAAGATGTTTCCCTCTATGGTCATTTATGTCTCAGTTGTGTCGCCTTTCATTTAGGGTTTGAAATAGTGTAATGATACATTTTGAAAATTACTAAAGTGGACTTGTTGGTACATTCCTGGAATTCCAGCTACTCTGGAGACTGAGGCAGGAAGATGACAAATTGGGCCAAAACCTGGCTGGGGATGTAGCTTCGTGGTTCCTAGGTTCAATTCCCACTACAGCCAAAAGAAAGACTAGAGAGAAGGAAAGAGATTTCATGGAAGGGGGTGGGAGAAGGAAAGAAAAGGAAGGGAAAAAAATCCCATCCCAGCATCCTTACTTCATCATAAAACAGTGAACTGTACAATATAAAGTAAAACATTAAGCATCTGGAAATTTCCTTTTGGTGTAAATTACAGTAGAATCACAGAACAAAACACAGATTTAGTAGTTTGTAACACTCCTTTGTATTACTTCCCAGTCGTGTATCATGTTCCCTATTCGATTAAAATTTCGTCAGAACCCATATTCAGCTACAAGATTGCATAGATTATGCAATGAGCAGCAGTTTTTACATTGGTAGTGTGTTCTTTAACCCCTCCTGGACCTGTTCAGGCACTTTGTGGATTGTGTAGCTGAATCTACTGTACATGAAAGAGGTTCAAATATCAACCACTGAAAGAGCATTAAATAAACTCCTACAGAACAGAGGAATGTGTTTTCACAAGATCTACAGAATCTTTGTCACTGTAATACAATTAAGGCTGTTAAAGTAATTTTAGTCACATATATAGACACACAATGTAAGGAACCCACTAAACAAACACAAAATCTGAAAGGAAAATTTACAAGGCTATTTAAACTACAAATTATTTTTTCTCACCTAGAGGAGCATTCTTCTAACAATAACACAGAATTGATAGTGGTGGGAAATAGCAGTGATCTCATTTGTAATGAAATTATAATCAAATTTGGTTATGTTTATGTGTTATTTTTCATCTTGAGAACAAGTTCTAACCAATATTTAGGAGGCAAAATTAGTTTCTATATGATTTTCCATGAAGTTTGGAACATCATGTTCCAAAAAGCTTAAATAGAAATGATTCTTTTTGGTATTTGGTTCACTGTGAAGAAACTTTTCTATATTTCCTCAGTTGGTCTGCATCAAAGTTTGCATCTGAAATCTTCTAGACACCAGGTAAGTCTCTCAAGACCTAGAGTAACTGCAGGTTTTGGAATGGAGTCCAAAGCAGCTTGAATCTGAAAGAGTGAGCAATAAGAAAGGAGGCAAGTGCCAGAGAATGCAAAGTCTGAATTAGGAAGGAGAAATTTTAATAAGAAAATAGAAATCTTTGAGCCCACTAAACCAAGAAAGGAAGAGAATGTCTCTAAATCATCCCAATTTTAGACAAGTTAAACATATGCAAACTGCAAGTCCTTATTCACATTGGCCCTCACACAGTACATTTGCAAAGATGCTTTTCTCTCATCCAGTCATAGCTATGTATTGAATCTGTCTAGAAGTCTCAGCTCTCTTGTGTTATTAGTTTAACCAGATCCATGAACAGTCCTATTACCCTCTCTGTTGCCTTGGGGAATTTTAGCTTGAGGTCTATGGATTGCTGCAAGGGATCTGTGATCTTGAAGCAGTACACCAATTTTTGCAAGCTTGTACCAACCTGTTTTTCTTTCCTTGGGAAACAAAGGTCAAAAGTTTAACCTCCATATGCTTTCTGAAAGAAAGATCCATAACTCAGAAAAGATAACAAACCAGTCTTCTACTCTCTGTGAAGCAATCCATTCCACAAACGGGTATCAGGTACTGCTAGCTATAGAGGAGATACAAAGATCTTAGAGATGAACAGAGCAGTGAGCTCAGCCCAAAGGAGGAGGCACCTTACAAATAAACACTTGCATTGTGACCAGTCATAGATTAGAAATCTATATAGATATTTATCAATAAATTATGCACTTGCTTTCCTAGTGGGCTGATAGAGAGAAGAGGAAGGAATGTCATCTTACAGACCACATTCTTTCTCCTCCTCCCACTGTCCCCTATAGCAGACATCTCTTCATTCCAGGGGCAGTTTCCTACAGGGGCTGAAAGAAGCTGGACAATGGCAGGGCAAAGTCCAGACGCACTCAAGCTTACAATGTGATGCATCACAGCTATGATATGTTGATGCAAATATTCCAAGAAATACCTGGGCTTCGTTGGACTTTGTCAGAGAATAGTCAAAGAAACACTGAGTGGTTTCGTTTCAGCTTTGCTGAGGATTATGGCTAAATATTCAAGTTAAGGGTGCAATGATAAAGCAATTGAATTGATCATCCACAACTAAGCCCCAAATTGAAAGTCTAAGTTGAAGTTATTGGATAAACTAGGCTAACTTTAAAAATAACATATTCTTTCAGCTGAGTAAAAAAATGTGGAGTTTCCCAAACCTAGAATCTAATTATAAAATATGAGACTTTGTGTATGTATTTATTTATTCATTCAAATATCCTACTTTACCATGTTGGTTGCGGTAATGCACACCTGTAGTCCCCAAAATCACAAGGCTGAGGTAGGAAGATCACTGTGAGTTCAAGGCCAACCAGAACTACATAGTGAATACAAGCCTGAACTACATAGTGAGATTCTGTTTCTAAAGCAAATAAAACATCCTCTTTTATCTTCAAACTCCAGCTCAGATGTCACTTCCTATGTGAATTCATCCTCAACTATCCCAAGCAATATTAATTGTTCCCTCTCCAATAACATTCAGTTCAAATTGCTGGCATAGCAATCATCACAGTGAATTACAGTTCCTGAATCTTTCTGACATCCTGTCAACACTCTGGTTATACAGTATCCAGAAAGGTAACAATAAATAGAACTTGCAGCTGGGGTTATAGCTCGGTGCCTCCTACATATGAGTTCCTGGTTCTATCCCCAGCAAGTAGCCATCTTTGACATTTTAATAGAACATCTGCTACAGAGGTTACTAGAATGAAAGAAACTGGAAAGAAGGATTTTGTTCTTTATCCTATAAGTCTTGAGGAACAACTAAAAGTTTTCAAAGAAGACAATGGCCTTACTAGAACTGTATTTTAAGAAAGTAGTAGAGACAGGGATGGGGCTGTAGCTCAGCGGCACAGCTCCTGCCTGGCAAGTACAAGGTCCTGAGTCCAATCACCAGTACCAAAAAAGAAAGGATGTAGTAGAGGTGGCAAGATGGAGCATAAATTGGCAGGTAAAGCCTGAAAAGAGACTAGCTGGGATTTAACAAGATCATAGAGAGCAGAGTGGAGAAATGGAAAGGAGGACTTGTATCTGTCAGACATTGTAGACATCACATCTGAGGAACTCAGTAGCTGCTCACATGCTGAGAGCAAAGGAGGAAGTCTGAGAAAAGAGATGGAGAGACAGAGGTTTGAAATATCTTCCCAGACTCTCTGTAATTAGAATCCAATAGTTTAGAGTACACACACACACACACACACACACACACACACACACACACACACACACTTTAAGGGAGAAGCACACATCACTAAACGTGAATCACCTGAGAGATTTCATGCTTTGTCATTTGGAATAGCAAAGTCTAACCAGAAATTATCTTAGACTTTCTCTTTAACGGTAGGAAAGCAAGTAAAAGTGACTTGGTGAAAATCAGTGAAAGAGGAAAATTGCTATGAACCCAATTTACATGAGCACGCATACCGAGTTTTCACTCCAAACATACTTGAACATTAATATTTAAACCATTAACTGCTCACTTGAATGATAACTACATGTGGAAAAAGTTCCAAAATGTTAAAAATCAATAAATCTTCTGAAAAAGACATTTTAAAAATTATTAAAAGTAAAAAGCAGTGACCATGTTCTTAAGGAGGATCAATTTGAAATCTTCCATTTACGGAAGACTTGGATAATAATGAATCTAAAGTTCACGTTATAAGGCCCAGACCAAGGACTAATGTATTTAAAAGCCATGAAAAGCCTGAAGAAACTGTGAACTCAGTTTTTACACCTCCCAATAGATGATTTGCCCTTCTTAGCAAATTAAAACTTTTCGGAGCCAGGCGTAGGGCTTCACACCTGTAATTCCAGTATTCAGGAGGCCCAGGCATAAGGATCACTATAAGTTTGAAGCTGGTGATTTCTAATCTCTTCTAGATAAGCTGTTTTTTCTCTATTGCACAAACACGCCTCACTGGTCAAAAACTTTCAAAGGAATGTACAATTAATCAAGGTATTTCTCAGGGATACTGTATATACCTGTTAGTGTTAAGTTTATCAGCAGCTCTAGGATAAAACAGAAAGGAGAAGGAGTCTTGAATCCCAGAGTCCTAAATTCTAATTCTGCATTAATACCTCCTGAGCAAAAGAAGTCTGCTTCTGTGGGGCCTAGCAGGTACTCCCCTGTCTCTGGAGGATTCTCCTCTAGAGATGAGTTTTCATTTTCCCTCTAGATACGATCCTGAGTGGGGTAAGGCTGGTGGATGCCACCTTGCCACAGAGAGAAGTAGCTTGTCTGCAGGCGACTAACCATCGCAAGCACAGCCAAGAGATGGGAAGGGCAGAAATCCAGAATCTTTTCTTAATGTATATATATTTTTGAGACAGGGTCTCACTTTGTAGTTCAGGCTGGCCCTGAGCTCACTATGTAGCCCAGGTGAGCCCGGAACTCACAACAGTCCTCCTGCCTCTGCTTCCTGAGTGCTGGGATTACAGGTGTCAAGAAATCAGAATCTTAAAACAAAAGTAAACTAAACTAAACACTTAGGAGGCTGAGGCAGGAGATTCAAAGCAAGTTCAAGGCCAGCCTTGGCTACATACCGAGTTCAAAGTCAGCCTGAACTGCACAACCACAGACTCTGTCTGTAGACATACAGATAGATAATTAAGTAAATAAAGTCACTGAAGTCTCTGGAAGAAACCATGCCTGACTTCAGTTATCTGAACCGCTCATTTTTGCTTCAGAAGTTTGGGAATGGGTTTTCTGTCACTTCAAAGTGAGAAAATCTTAACTTGATACAATCTGTCCAGGTTCTTGGAACTTTGTCTGGCCTCTGTCTCCTCTCTGTGAAATAAGTAGGTTAGATGATTTATCAGGTGGGGATTGTTTGGCTGAGAGGTTTTATTTTTCTCCTGCAAGGAGCCTGGAGTTGAGCCATCCACAGCGAGTCTCACCGCCCCACAATGCCCTCAGACACCCAGCCTGCTCCTCTGCCAACTGCACAAGTGGCCTGGTTCTCATACTTAGAAGATGGCTGTCACCTCCAGGCACTCTGCCTGCATTCCAGGCAAGAGGAGAGAGGCCAGAGGGCAAAACGGTCAGTCCTCTTCCCTGGGGGACCCACATATCGGCTTTGAGTTACAGCACACCGACCATTAATATGTCATACAGTGTCACCCTAATAGAAAGGCTGGGAAAGATGTGGGCTGGGTACACTGAGGGCTCTGAACAAAAATGGAGCATCTGTTAGCAAGGAATTAGGGAGAATAGATGTTGAGTAGGCAGTGACAGTATCTGCAAAGGCAACCTCCCTCTCTGAAATTCAGTGATTCTAACCTTTTCATTATTTTGTTTCATCCAATCCCCCACCCCCACCCTCCTCCACCCAGCACAGGGGATGGAAAACAGGGCTTTATTTGCTCAGAGAAGTGTGCCACAACTGAACTACATCCTCAGATTTTAAAAAATATTGGTTATGCTTTCTTGTAATCTCACCACCTGGGAAGCTGAGGCAGGAGGATTGGAAATTCAAGCCCAGCCTAGGCAACTTGGTGACTTAGACCTTGTTTCAAGTTAAAAGGGGAATGAAGATGTAGCTCAATGTATAGCCTTGGGTTTAATCTTCAGTATTAAAAAAAATTTTTTTTTGAGACAGGGCCTCACTTTTGTAGTTCAAGTTGGCAATCCTCCTGCCTCTGCCTCCCTGGTGCTGGGATTAAAGGTGTGAGCCACCATGCCTGGCATTGTTATATATGGTCAATGGAGCTCGAACTTGGGACCTTGCACTTGCTAAGCAGGTGCCAGAATCCCTGAGCTTCAACACCCCAAAATTTTTTTTCATTATGAGACAATGTATTGGTAAATTGCCCAGCCTGGCCTGGAATTTGGCAATCCTCCTACCTCAGCCTCCCAAACACCTGGGATTATTGATATACACCACCATACAAGGACCCTAATGATTTCTTTCTTCTTTTTTTTTTTTCCTAATCATTTCTTATTTGAAAAGAGTGAAAGATTTTATGGAAAGGGGACACATTTTTAAAATCTCAAGTCTTGGCAAAATGGAGATTTACCTCTTGCATGAAATGATAATAGGTACATGTGAGTTTACCTATTACAGTCAAAAGCTTTTCACAAAAGTTCTTTACATTTATTGTCTTTTCTTTTTTAACATAAATTGTATTAGTATGTGTTTAGGATACATAATAGCTTTTCCCTACAACTTTTTTTTTCTTTCGATATGGACTCTCCTTATATACCTAGCCTTGAATTTGAAATCTTCCTGCCTCAGTCCCCCCCTAAACAGCTGAGGTTAGAGGTACATGCCATCCTGCCCAACTCTAATCCCAGATGTTGATTCCTTCTTTAAATGAACTAAATTACCGGCTTTTCCTTCCAATTTCTGGTCCTTCTCAAATGTTTTCATGTCTTTTTGTGTTTCATTTCTCCAACAGAACCATAAACTGATCAAAAGCAAACCCAGCACTTAAGCCCACCATTTGATTCAGAGTGAGCAGTCAGTAACACTTGAACAGTGAATGAGGGAGTGAATAATTTAAATCTAAGTTCCTGTTTATTTTCTCTACTCAAAACTTTGTCCTCAGTGCATGCTTGTTAACTCACTACTTTGCAGAGTCATTACCACGACAATGTGTATCCTAAGCAGCCAGCTTTCAAAAGCTCTTGTTTAGTTGGACATAGTGGCATATGCTTAGAATTCCAGCACTCAGGAGACAGAGGTAGAAGGATTGCCACAAGTTCAAGGCCAGCCTGGACTACATAGTGAGTTCAGAGCAAAAAAACAAAACAAAACAAAAGAATAAGTGCCAGAGATTTAGCTTAGTGGTTCCACCACCTGCCTTGCAAGTGCAAGGGCATCGTGGCTCACGTCTGTAATCCCAGCACTCAGGAGGCAGAGGCAGGAGGATTGCTGTGAATTTGAGGCTGAGTTCAGACCAGCCTGAACTACAAAGTGAGACCCTGTCTAAAAAGAAAAGAAAATAAAAAAACAAGAAAAAAACCCTTTCTTTTCTATCTTCAACTCCTCTTCCCCACCATACATTAAGCTCAGTTCTAAAAGTGGGCCCTAACCACCACCAGCTTTATTCTCCTTTTCTTCCTTCCTTTCTTTCTTTCTTTCACCAGGTCTTTTTATGTGGTTCAGGCTGACCTTGAACTTGAACCTGCTGTGTGATCTAGACTGATATCTCAGACTTGTGGCATCTTCCCGCCTCAGTCTCCAGAGTACTGAGATTACAGGAAAGCACCACCATGCCTGGTTCACCTCCCTTCTCCTATTTGTTTCAACTGGTACCCTTCCTTTCTATACATTAAAGGTCTAACTTTCAAGAAATTCTACTACTATGTCTGAACCAGATTCTTTGCTTAACCATTTCCTTTGCTCTCTATAAACTGATAGAATGTATCAGTGTGTTTTTAAAATAAGAATGAATAATGAGAAATAATAATGAGAAATTATTGTCTTAAAAAAAAAACCATAGTTAAGGCGGAAAGGTAGAAGAATTTCTTTTCAGTAACACAAATTTGAGCATGGTGATACAGTCTGTAATCGCAGCACTTCGTAAGCTGAGGCAGAAGGATCACAAATTCAAGTCTTGGGTAATTTAAATTTGGTGAAAGTGATGCAGCTCCCTGGTAGAGCGCCCCCTGAGTTCGATCCTTGATACTGCAAAAAAGACAGTACAGGACTACCAAAAGCATTGTCCTAGAGGGTCAAAGCGATATAATAATAATAATTTTAAAAAAGTAAAAAAATGAGAGGAATAAGAATGTAAGAAAATAAGAAGTAAGTAAAATAAGAAGTAAGAAAGAAAAGGGAAAAGGGAAGTAAAAAGAATCAGTATGTGATACACACATGTACAAATTCCCCACAGTGAAAGTATGTATTATGTTTTGTAAAAATAGACTAAAGAAAAAAAAAAAGGAAACTAAGAACGAAAACATCTTTTTAAAATTTTTTTTAGTTTTCTGAGACAAGGTCTTGCTTTGTATTTCTGGCTAAGTCCTGAACTCAGTCATCCTCCTGCCTCTGCTTCCCAAGTGCTGGGATTACAGGCGTGAACCACCATGCCCAGCATTGTGGTGTGTGGTGCTGATTGCTGGTGGGTGTGAGTCACCATGCGCAGCATTGTTGTATGTGGTTACCAGGGATTGAACCTGGGCCCTTGAGCTTGCAAGGCAGGCATAGGAACCACTGAGCCACAAATCCTTGGCCCAAACACATCCTTTTTATTTGCATTTGAAATGATTTTCTAAATAAGAAGTCTCTGAAAAACATTAAAGTAATTCAGCAACTTGATAAAAAGAAAAACATCCAAAAATCATTATTGTCAGTAATGATAAAAAGTACAATTTCAAGAGCAATAAAAACTATGAGACATCCATGAATAAATAACGAAAAATGGGAAGACTTTTAAGGGGAAATTTATAAAATATTATTGAAGGACACAAAGGAAGATTTAATAAACAGAAACCGTATCACATGAACAGGACTCAGAATTACAAAGTTAGTGTATAAATTCATTATAGCAATAATCAAAATTTCAAGAGGTCTTTTTATGGTATCTGATAAATGATAACTGGCTATAAATTTTATATGAAAGAATTGGCCAAAAATAACACAGATAATTTGGGGGGAAGAGAGGAAAGAACTTGATCAATCAGATAAGAAAAACTTATCATATTGTCTTATTTTTTAGAGCAATGCCATATTTGTTTAGGGCTAGACAAATAGATTAGGAGAAGATAGGCCAAGAATAATTTAGATTCATATGGAAACTTCACATAAAACAGAAAGCACTATAAATCAGCAGAAACAGATGAAGAACTCAGTGGTTATAGAACTATTAGCTATTTATAAAAAATATTAAATTAATTCTTTACAAGAAGTGAAATTCTAAACATGTTACAATTTTAAAGGCAAAAACAACAAGTAAATCATATTAGAAGAAAATGTATAGTGTCCTCATGCTGTTAGAATAAGGAAAGGTCTTATTTTATTAGTACATGTTTGCTGTTCACAATGATTACACTGATTGTGGGGAGTTGGTACATGTACATAACACATCTTAATTCTTTTTACTTCCTCTTTCTCCCTTAGAAGTTTTTAAAACTTAAAGTACCAAGCATAAAGAAAAATATTTGACTATATTTTAGTCCAAGCAGTTCAAATTTTAAAATAGGCAAAGGCATTTTTTTGCTTTTGTTTTTGTTCTTGTGAGACAGGGTCTCACTACGTAGTCCGGTTTGGCCTTGAACTCCCTATATAGCCAAAGGTGGTCTCAAACTCATGGCAATCTTCCTGCCTCAGTCTCCTGAAGGCTGGGATTACATCACCATGCTCACTAAAATGAACAGAGGTTTTGAACAAGAGATTCATCAAAGCAAATCCTGAGTAGGCAGTAACTACAAAGAAAAATGTTCAACCCCACCACTAATCAGAGAATGAAAAAACATTTTACACTTGTAAAAGAAGAAAAAGGCTCTCTTCTTTTTCTTTATCCTCTCTGCACATCTCTTTCTTTCTTTCTCTCTCTCTCTCTCTCTCCTTCCTTTGCCCTCCCCTGCTCCAGAGACTCCCTTTAATAAAATCTCCTGTCAGGTTGCAAAAACAAAAAAAAGAAGAAGAAAAAGCCAGGTGTTGTGGTACATGCCTGAAATCCCAGCAGTTTGGGAGGCTGAAGCAGGAGGACTGCAAACTCTAGGCCAGTAACTTTAAGGATTTAGAGGGACCTTGTCTCAAAATCAAAAAGAAAAGAAAAGGGAGCGAGGCATGGTGGCTCACGCCTGTCATCTCAGCACTCAGGAGGCAGAGGCAGGAGGATTGCGGAGTTCAAGGCTAGCGTGGACTACATGGAGAGTTCAGGGCCAGCCTGAACTAAAAGGAAGACCCTGTCTCCAAAAAACCACTTAAAAGAAAAAGGGGCTGAGGATGTAACTCTGTACGCTCAGTATGAAGACTCTAGGTTCCATCTCCAGTACAAAAAAAAAGGTTGAAAAACTTAAATGACTTTCTATTCATTAACAGATTTAGATTTATAGGAAATATTAAAAAATGGTACAAAGTGTTCCCATAATTTCATGTCCTGTTTCCTTATTATTAACATATTATGTTGGTGTAATACATTTGTTACAATTAATGCTCAAATACTGGTTGGGCATTTTGCTTTGACTTTTTTTGTTGTCTTGTTTTATGTCTTATTACATGGCCAAGGCTAGGCTCAAACTTGTGATCCACCTGCCTTAGCCTCTCAGGGTGCTGGAATTACAAATGGGTACTACCATACCTAGTTTATCCTCTCAACTGGCAATTCCACTTCTACTGGTAGGTTTTGGAAATTCTTATTCATTTGTATAAAATGACATACTTATAGTAACATTATCTGTAATAGTGAAAAACTGGAAAGGGGAACAAGGTGTCATCATTTAAAACCCTACATCTCCTGGTCCCTGAAGCCTAACCAACTCCCATGTAACCCAGAACCGTTGGGAAACAAGTTCAAGTGAAATTCCAGTTTAAGCATGTTGGAGATGGCTTTTCTGTCAATTGCAACCTTACACAGTCTTAACTGATGTACCTGGAGATTATTATCATGTTAATCTAAATCCATACTTAGTTGTTTTAAACAGAGAAAAAGGCAACAACTAATAAGCAAAGCCTAAATGCTTGTACTCCAGGCCCTAGGGGGTAATTAAACCACAATATCCAACATCGCTGATGTTTACAATGTACAAAGCACTTCAGATAAGTCTGTTGATCAAAGCCCAAAATCAATGAATGAAAAAAGTGAAATAAACATAATGCTTAAAATAGAAAAATCATGTCCTACGAAGCTTTATATTTGTTATTGATTAGCTCAGAGATGTTTTTCTTTCTTTCTTTCTTTTTAGGTTTTTGAGACAGGGACTCACTTTGTAGTTCAGGATGGCTCTGAACTCACTACATTGCCCAGCCCAGCCTTGAACTCACAGCAATCCTCCTGACTCTGCCTCCTAAGTGCTGGGATTATAGGTGTGTGCCCCCATGTCTGGCTACATTTTTCCCTTATTGTTAGAAAGAAATAAGATTATACCTATCACTGAAATCTAATTCATTGTCCTGTCTTCTTTCACTTTCTCCACAGTAACCACAATTTTGTAGTTGATAGGTGTGATCCCTGGCTTGGTTTCTTGTCTGTTTCTCCATACTGAGGATTGAACCAATGGCCTTTGCTCCAGCCTAAATCCCCAGGTCTTTTTACTTTTTATTTCAAATCAGCGTCTCACTAAATTACTACATTGCCCAGGCTGGGCTTGAATTTGTGATCTTCTTACTTCAGCCTCTGAGACAGCTGGGATGACAGGTATGTGCAATCATACCAAGATCTTTGCTTGCTTTTGCATTTTTACTACTACTACTACTACTACTACTACTATTACTACTACTACTATTATTACTACTACACACACACACATACACACAGAAAAAAAAGCACAATTAAAACAATGTTTACATTTTTCTGTTGCTAGAGAGTTTAGACATTTTTCACGTTTATTAAGTATAAATTTTCACTTTGTTTCCTTTGTCTAACTTATCATTTGGCTTAGCTTTTACCAATTCATTGAAGTCTTATATATTCTGGATAGAACTCTGCTGTGGGTCATTAGTATCGCAAAACGTCCTCCCTCAGCTGGCAGCAATGGCCTCCTTCCTGTCTGTGGCAGATCTTTTCCTTGGTGTACTGCACTGTCTGTCACATGGAACTCCCTAGGATATTTGAAAGACTTTAGACATTACAGCCGGGCTGCGGGCTAAGGGCTTTATTCTGTACCATAGGGTCTGCTGAGGGCTAAGCGTTTTACAATGTGTGTTCCAAGGTTACAAAGCTCTGCCCAACATCAGAACGAACAGCTATCTGTAAAATCACCAAAGAAATTTCTTTTGCTACCTGATCAGTTGTCTGTAGGATGTTAAGTCTGTCTGAGAATCTGGAATTAGGACTGAGTTATGAACACATATTCTAATTTACACTAACATTTCCCGTAGGAGTTTTCTGGTACTCCGGTAACCTCTTCTGTGTAGAGAAAAACAGAGAAGTTTTCCAGTTCAGATGCATGTAAATAATTTGAAGGCCTCATACTTAAAACCAACGCCTTAAATGCGTTTCATATTTGACTGCTAGCCCAGTGTGATGGTACATGCCTATGATCCCTGAATTCAGGAGGCTGAGGCAGGAGGCTCAGGAGTTCAAGTTATCGATGACTTAGTGAGGCCTTAGAATGGAGAATGTACTTCAATGGTACAGCCTTACTGGGTTTCAATCCACAGTACTGCAAAAAACAAAACAAAAAACTCCATGGTGTGATCTATTTGGGAAATGATGAGCTTAAACTCTTTTTTTTAAATCTTAACCCCCCCACACACATACCATACACACACACATGCCTCAGCCCTAAGGCCCTCACACTGGTGGATATACTTCCTGCCCAATTTTTATTTTTATTATTTTGTTTGATACAGGGTCTCATTAAGTTTCTTAGACTGTGCTGGAATTTGTGTCTTCCTGCCTCAGCCTCCCAGAGTTCTGGGATTCAGGCATAGTTGGCCATATATATTGCTTTGTTGGAATTTTTTGTTTTTATTTTAGGTTTTTTTTTTTTTTTTTTTGAGACAATGTCTTGCTTTATAGTTCAGACTGGCCCTAATCTTACTATGTAACCCAGGCTGGCTTTGAACTCTCAGCAATCTTCCTGCCTCAGCCTTCTGAGTGCTAGGATTACAGGTGTGAGTCATCATGCCTGGCACTGTGGTATGTGGTACTAGGGATCAAACTTGGGACCCTGTACTTGCCAGGCAGATGCCGAAACCACTGAGATAAATCCCTGGCCCCATAAAACATTCTAATATTTTGTTTTATTTTAGAAAAAAAGAAAGAAAGAAAGCATGAGAGCAAATATGACAACATTTTACATGGTGAGGATATGGTTATAGTTTTATAAACATTCGATACTTTTTTGTGTTTTGTTTTCAGACAAGGTCTCACTATGCAGGCAAATGCTCTACTCCTGAGCTATGTTCTCAAGGCCTCACTATGTAGTTCAGGCTGGCCTTGAACTGACTGTGAAGATGAGGCTGGCTTCCAATGCACAGCAATTATCCTTCCTCAGCATCCCCAGTATGTGCCACCATGCTTGGGTATGTTTTTAAAATGTATCAAAATATACAAGAATTTCTGAGGAGAGAATGGGAAGGAACTACAACAAAATAGTAATTGTGATCATTCTTTTATTCTTCCTTCTGCTTTTTAAAAAATATAACTTTCAGTTTTTGTATTCGGGCAATGTGGAATGAGAGGGAAACCACCAGCTCATTTTATTCTGTCATAAAGTTTTATTTTTACTAAACAATACCAACATCTGGAGGTAAAGTCAGTATAGCATCAATGCTGAACTATCTGACGTACTTTTGTACACGTTTACTGTTTAAATACTGCAAGTAGAGAGGTGATGGAAAAACTCCCACTGTCCTCGAGTGCTCCCCCACCCAGGGAAATGAGCTAAGCTATCTCAGGAGGTTGGAATCATGTGGTCATGAGTCATGGCAAAGTGTCAGGTCTATTGTACCTTTAATTTCTAAGGCCTACAACCTATATTTGCCCGTGTATGTGCATATCCTGAAATACTGAATTGTGGTTACTGCTCCAAGACAATTGACACATTCAAAATGAGCAGAAATGAGGTATTTACTGGAACTACACAGGGTTCCTCTTACAGTCTGTTGTTATCATTCATTGCCTTGATATGGAAGTTGGGTAACAGCAGGTGTGAGGGGGTAAAATGACTCTAAATTACAGTCACATGGGGGAAATTAGAAAAATCATGCGTAGCATGGAACCCTTTTTCACTTTTGTAGATATCCGAGCAAGGGAAGCTTGAGTTTCCAAGTCCAGTGACAGATTTATTTTAATGTGATTGAATAATTGGAGTTTTCCACTGCCAAAACTTTTATCCACTTCATTACTTAGAGGATTAAAAGCAAATTTGATCTGGTGTTTCATGAGATTTCTCTTCCCAGGAACCCAGAGTGGGAACAACTGGGACCACATGACCCTGGATCTTATCTGTTTCCGCTGCATCTGACTGAGCACAGTATAGACTAGATCACGGCCGGAGCTCAAAGTCTCATCACTTTTGCCCCAGAAGGATTAGCTTTCAGTGTTAGGGAAGTAAGCCTTAGAAATCTCTGAATGGAAGAGAGAAAGAAAGAAAGAAAGAAGGAAGGAAGGAAGGAAGGAAGGAAGGAAGGAAGGAAGGAAGAGAGAAAGAAAGAAAGGAAGAAAGAAAGAAGGAAAGCACTGGATCGCTCTCACTATAGAGGTTAAAAAAATAGGGCACACTACTGGCAAGAATTAATGAAGCTACTCTTACGTGTACATTAAGCAATACCACTCTGGGAAGACACAGAGAAGCCTAAAGAGACATACACAGATGTACACTGAACCATTGTTTGTAAAACAATTGAAGTAAGGAAAACAACTGAAGTAAGAAAAATATAGATCGGTAGAAGAATATGCCAGAACATAAAATAGTCCTTCCAAAAATCACTATGCCGCTCAGTGGTGCCACATGTGCCTGGCAAGCGCAGGGAACGGAGTTCTATCTCAGGTACCACCAAAAAACAGCAAAAATCAGTATGCAGTAGGTAAATGGGATGAGCCAAATCTAAGTGGGTCAAAACCAATGCGTGAAAGAGCCAAGTTATAAAATCTGAAAATTTATCTTTATAAAAAACTCATACAGAAAGGAAAAAACGAAACAAAGATTATGTATATGGGGGTAGGGGTTGCAGGGCAGGGGGAAAGGGGAAAAATGAGTATCAAGTCATGTCATAGTCTGGTAAAAACTCAATGTTCAATGCAATGATGATGTGTATTCAATAAAGATTATTTAAAAACCTTATACAGTACTGTTTTTATGGGTACAATATATGTGATATGATACTAAATGTGAAACTAAAAATGTTGCAGCTATATTGTTCAATACAGTAGTTTCTAGCCTTGAGAAGCTATTTGAATGAAATAAAATAGTCACATTAGCCATGTTTCAAGTGTTTATTAGCCACACGCAGGGAGATATAACATTTCCATAATTGTAGGCAGGTCCAAGGAAGAAAACAGGTCTAGAAAAATGTATGCAGGGCCGGGTTTTAGCTCAGTGGTTCCGGTGCCTGTCTTGCAAGTGCAAGGACCCAGGTTCCAATCCCCAGTAACCACATACAATACTGAGTGTGGAGACTCACACTCAGCAACAACCAGTACCACATACCACAGTGCCAGGTGTGGTGGCTCACGCCTGTAATCCCAGCACTTGGGAGGCAGAGGCAGGAGGATTGCTGTGATGTGAGTTGGAGGCTGAGCTCAGGGCCAGCCTGAACTACTACAAAGCGAGACCCTGTCTCAAAAAAAAAAAAAAATAAAAATAATGTATGCCACAAACATAAAATCACTTAGCTGAGTAGTAATAAAACCAAAATGAGAGTTCAGAGAGCACTTTTAGGGCCTTGTACAAGGAGGGCCCATTTAGATCACAAGTGGTTTGAAAAATACATAAATGGATGGATGGATGCACTCATTCATTCATTCATAAGTTCTTCATTCATTCTTAATCATTTGTTTACTATATGTTTGTTAAACCTTGTCCAGCCCTTAGGAAACAAAAATTCCATCTGGTGCCACTCTTGTCTCAGATGGTAGATTAGTCAGGAGGCTATTTATTTATTTACTTATTTATATCTATTTACCCAGTGTTTTGAGACAAGATCTCGCTGTGTAGGCCAGCTGACCTCGAACTCACAGCAATCCTCCTGCCTCAGTTTCTTGAGTGCTGGAATTACAGGTTATGTTCCCACATCCGGCCAGGATCCAAATCTCAACAATACACCAAATGTTTTTTCCGTGGTAGACTCAGGTGACTCCCGGAGTCAGTGGTGAACACAGCACACCCGGAGCCTCTCCTCATGGAGCTAATCATCTACAGCAGAAATTCTTAAAACTATAGACATTTAGGCTGGATAGTTCTTGGTTGTGGAGAACTGTCTTGTGCACTGTGGGATATTTAGCAGCATCCTTGGGCTACCTACTAAATGCCAATAGTACTCAACCAATAGTACTCAACACTAGACCATCCTCAGATGTGACAACCAAAAATGTCTTCAAACATTTTTGGAGAAAAGATTGTCTCAACTGAGAACAATGAAAAACAGACATTACTAACATTACAGCACATTATTTAAAGGATAATAAATTAGGTAACCACTAAAAAGAAGATGTGAGGGCTACTTGAAAGCATTTTCCAGGGCCCTGACCAAATCTTAAAGGGACAGAGGAATTGTCTTCTGAGGATGTGATGATATTACCTTCTTTTTTAGCCAAACAGAAACAGAACTTGCTTGGTACAAGCATAATTCTGAATAAACCGATTCATGCCAATAGTCTTGTGGGAAGCAAATCACATATCAAGTTCCTTCAAAAGAACCAAAGTAGGTTTGGAGGTTTTTTTGGGGGGAGCAGGTTATGATGCGGGGGATCAAAGCATCCAGGAATTAAGCATGTTAAGCTCTGTACTGTGCCACTGAGCAACACTTGCAGCTTTGGAAGGTTGAGTTTTTGTACACAATTATCCATTTCAGATACTGTAATCTAGCGCTCGCTCAGCAGGCAGAGCTTGGGCAGGCTGCCATGAACTTAAGACTAAATAAAATAATTTTTAAAAATAATAGAGGCCAGCTACAAGTCCTGTCTTCCTCATTGGTGGTCTGGTGATCAAGGAAATGAAAATCAGGACTTGCCACATTTCTTTTTCTTCCTTTCCTTTTCTTGTTCTGTTTGAGACAAGGTCTCACTCTGATAGGTCCAGGCAGGCTTCAGATTTGCAGTGATCCTCCTGTCTCAGCCTTCCTGCCACATTTCTTAGTTCTCAAGAAATTTGGACAATCTCTCCTTCTCCCTCTCTCTGAGCCTTGAAGAGAGAAATGGAAAAGGCCTATTAGATCTGCAGTGGCTGCTATAGACAGGAGTCCCCACCAGAAGATGTGATCAGATCTTTAACTGCTCCTTTCTTTAATGAAGCCAAACAGGACTCCTCTGGAGCTACGGTATCTATTTTAATATTTTTAGGGGTTTTTTTTTGAGACAGGATCTCTCTATGAAGTCTTGGCTGACCTTGAAGGCACAACAATCTTTCTGCCTCATTTACCGAAGTGTTGGGATTATAGGTATACACCACCACTCCTGCTATAGTTTAATGTTTTATAAATTCCTTTGGATCCTACTGTAACGTTTTCATTTTCTTTTCTCCCCAGAAAAACAGTGGGTCTGGGCTGTTCTTACTTATTTTATAGAGAAGGAGACAAAGATTCAGAGAGAGGAAGCATCTGGCTCAAATTGGCAGTTATTTGTAGCACACTCATTCTCAGTGTGTGTGTGTGTGTGTGTGTGTGTGTGTGTGTGTGTGTGGCGTGTGTGTGTGTGGTGTGTGTGTGTGTGTGTGTGTGGCGTGTGTGTGTGTGTGGCGTGTGTGTGTGTGTGTGGTGTGTGTGTGTGTGTGTGTGTGTGTGGTGTGTGTGTGTGTGTGTGTGTGTCTGTCTGTCTGTCTGTGTCTGTACGACTTTGTATGTGTCTGTGTGTCTGTGTGTGGTGGGCATCTAACCCAGAACCTCACGTGTTAGCATCCAAATCCTCTCCAACCAGGCTATACCCTAGCCCCGTATTTTTAAACTTCTAAACCTCCTCTTTCCCTCCAAATGCCTGCATATTAGTGTATGTATATGTATAGAGCAGGAAACACAGGGGTGTGGGCTTCCATGAAATGCTATAGCAAGCGTACATGTGGGTGTACCTTGTGGATTCTTTCTCGGTTTAATCAATAGCTGAAGCTTCAAAACAGAATAGCCAGTTCTCTTTCTCAAAGCAACGGGCTCCACTTGCCAGGGATGAAATTTTCACATGTCTAAAGTCAGAGTAAAATTTCTGGGAGGGATCTCAGTGAACCACAAAGCCAGTCACCACTTGTAGGGCTCTGAATAGGAGGAAATCAGAACAATATGCTGAAATTTTCACCACTGGCTTACGGGCTGTTCAGGATACTGCGTTCTGTGTGACCTTTTCCAATAGAAAAGTCACCTTTGGATCCATTAGCAGAGTGGCAATCAGAATAATTCCCTGGCAAAACAAACACTAAATATTGCTCCTTAGAAAGGAGGAAACTACAGTCTGTATTAGCTTCGATTCTACCAAGCCCTGCATCAGGCACCCCAATATGTGCTCTCGCATAATCTTCACACAACTCTGAGGGGTGTCTTCTTAGCAGCCACATTTTACGGGCCGGGACACTCAGTCTAGAGAGATGTCTTGCTCAAATGTCGCTTTCCAAAACCAGATAAAAAAAGGTTCCAGCTAGGTGTGGTAGCTCATACCTGTGATCTCAGCACTCAGGAGGCAAAGGCAGGAGGATTTCTGTGAGTTTGAGGCTCGTCTGGGCTACATAGTGAACTCAGGGCCAGCTTGAACTACAAAGTGAGACCTTGTCTCAAAAAAAAAAAAATAAATAAAAAAGGGTTCCACATAAATCCTTTGCATTTGACTAGTCAGCCTGATGATTGTTTCAATGGTTACAAACAAACTAAATATTTTAATCTCCTAAATTAGAAAAGTCACTTCTAGGCCAGGGATTTAGCTCAGTGGTACTATGCCTTCCAGGCAATCCCAAGTTCTGAGTTCAAAACTCGTAGGAGGAGGAGTCACCTCCACAGCATATCCTATCCCCACACTGTGGTTTGTATTCTGAGACCAGACAAAGAAAAAAAAAAAAAAAGCCACGCGTCCTTTCTAGCATCCAAGTTCTGGCCACACTTTTCTACACTCCAGAATATCTAAATAAGTGCAATATCATATCTAACGTACAGAGTCCACTGTGTTTCTTTGGTTTTTGTTTCTTTTTCAGGGCCATTGCACTGAGCTATATCTGAAGACTTTTCTAGTTTTTATTCTGAGATAGGATCTCTCTCAATTGCTATGCTGTCCAGCGTGGGTCAATCTAGCAGTCCTGCCTCGGCTTCCCAGAGGGTTGGGATTTTAGATCTGTATCAGGTACCAGCTCAGAGTTTACATTTTGAGCTTGGTGTAACCTATTTGTACTTCCCTTTCTCTAATATTTGCCTCAACCACTCTTCAGTGAATATCAACATATAAGTTTTCTTTTCCAAACATTTTATGTGAAAATTTTCACATGAAAAAGCTGAAATAATTGCATAAAGGACAGTTGTAAAACTACCACCTCAGTTGTTCCACTAACATTTTATTAGACGTTTTTATTTTTTAATTGTTTGTAAAACGTGCCAGGAATGTGCCTGGATTATCTCACGAAACTCTTTAAAGAAAACTCTTTGTAGTTGGAACTATTATCACTTCCACTTAATGGAGCAGAAAATTGCAATTTAAAGTCTTGGAGTGACAGGCAATATCTACAAAGCTACTATCTATAAAAGCAGTACTCTACAGCTGGCTGTGCTGTTGCAAGGCTGCAATCCCAGGAGTGCAGGCTTTAAAACAAAAGGATCTCAAATTTGAGCCCCCGGAGTACATAGAGAGCCCAAGGCTGGCTGGACTATACAGAGAAACCCTGTTATGAAAAACAAAACACACAACAACAAAAACTGCTGGAAGTATATTCATGAGGATGGAGGCCAGTTGAGCTAAACTTAATGAATGTGCTTATTAATTCAGTTTATGTTGGAGATTTGTGTTCTGAATCACAGTATCTTCCAGGTGCAAAACTGAGTGAAAGTCTATATGATGAGCTGGAAGGGCTTTATTCTTTTGAATTCTAAATGTAATTTTCCTGCTGAGTGTGGTGGTCCACGCCTGTGATCTCAGGACTTGAGAGGAGGCAGAGGGATCGTCACAAGTTTGAGACCAGTCTGACCTCCACCATGAGATGCTAACTCAAAAAACTAAAATAATAATAGTAATAATAATAATGAATAAATAAAAGTAAAACTATTACTCCTTGTTTTTTTCAAAGAAAGGCATAAGAACAAATGCATGCACAAAGATGTCTATTATAGTGTTATTTAAACGAACAGCTTGAAACAAAGTAAATAACATTTGAAAAATGGTCAGATATGTTATGCTCAAAAGACAGTATATAATACAATTATTAAATCTTTGCCTCAGAAATATCGGTCAATCTAGCTTAGGGGATATATATCCAAGTCATATATGTGTAGGGGGCTTTTCAAGGATGTCATTGCTAAGATTGTATCTAATTCCTTTTAAGTAATAAGTAATTAATTCCTTTTAAGTAAGTAAGTAATAGACTGTCCTGCAGCATCCAAAAGACAGAAGTACTGGAGAAAAGGAGATAATCTTTCGTTTTGTTTTGCAGTACCAGGGATTGAACTCCAGCCCTTGTGCTTCCAAGGTAGGTGCAGTACCACTTGAGCTAAATCCCCAGCCCAAGGGAGATGATCTTTAAAGGAAACTATCATCCGGGACATATCTGTGTGCATTTGGCTCAGTCTTGAACAGCCTGGGATAAGGCTATTAAAAACTGGTAGCATCCTCACTCTGTACACATTTCCTGAGCGCTGACCACATGCAGACCCTGGAGGCGCAATGTTGGGAGAAGGGATTCATCTCTGTGGGAAATGTGATCTGTATCGGAACTACCCTGTCTAGTTCCTGGGTGGCCCTGAAAGACTGGTCAGAAAGACTCCTCCATCTGCTACTTGAAACAGTGGTTTCAACAGCACCTCAACTAGAGATGAGGTTTGCCACAGGAGACACCTGAGAATGTCTGAAGGCACAACCAGAATGGGGTGCGTGCGGTGAGAGCTGCTGACACTCAGTAGGCAGAGCTCAGGGTGCTGGTAAACTTCCTGCAACACACAGAACAATGAGTTACCTGGCTCGAACAGCCACAGTGAGGACAGTGAGGGGCCCTGACAGAAACTGTGAGGATTCATGGAAACTGCAGAGAAAGAAACCTGGAGGGCAAAGATGGTGATGACCAGGAAAAGACGGCAGCCCTGGAGCAGGCTGCACAGGGAAAACAGAGCACCTGGGTGGCTGTGGAGCTGGTTAGGCAGAGCCATGGGTAGAGAAAGTACCGATTTACTGAGACTCCTACTCCCAAAGAGGATGTGTAAATTGCTTCTTTGGCATATCTTGGATCTTCTGCCTGCCTCCCTGCAGAAGGGGACCATATGGTGAAAAGGAAAGGCTCTGGAAATAAAATCAGGAGATCTGGGGTACATCTCAACTTCAAAAGAATCCAAATCACTTTACTCTTCAGGAGCCTCGGTTTCACTTTTGAGAACATCACTGACAACAGCGGTCTGAATGCACTTCGGCTCCCTGTGGACAGTCAGTGAAAAGAGTAGTTCTAAATAAGTCCCTATTGTGTGCCCCAATATTTGTTAACTATGACTATCTGCTGGAAAATAATCTAGAGGCAACTACCTGAAATGGCTACACATATTGTTCTTGAGTGGGGAGAAACACAATATAAAATACAACCAAATCCAAATATATTATCTTTGGTATTAGATAGTAAATAACATTAATACAACTTTTTTTCAGTACTGGGATTGAGTTATAGCCTGGTTTTTTTTGTTGTTGTTGAGACAGTCTTGCATTGTAGTTCAGACTAGCCCTGAGCTTTGAACTCACAGCAACCCTCCTGTCTTTGCTTCCCAAATGCTGGGATACAGGCGTGAGCCACCACGCCTAGAACTGTGATATGTGGTTCTGATTCCTGGTGGGTGCCTGGCATTGTTGTATGTGGTCACCCGGGATTGAACCCTGACCATTGTGTTTGCAAGTCAGATGCAGGAACCACTGAGCTAAATCCTCAGCCCTACCCTCAGCTCTTTTAAAATGTTTTTGATTCTGGCTGGGGTTTTAGTTCAGGGTTTCTGACGTCTGCCTTGCAAGCCCAATGTCCTGAGTTCGATCCCCAGTAACCACATATTACAATGCCAGGAGTGGTGACTCACACTTGTAATCCCAGCACTGGGGAGGCAGAGGCAGGAGGATTGCTGAATTTGAGGCTAGCCTGGACTGCATAGTGAGTTCCAGGCCAGGGAACTAAGCAAGTTGAACTAAGCAAGACCCTGTCTCAAAAAACTAAAAAAAGGAAAACCTATGACCTACCCTGCCCACTCCAATTGCCACCAGCCCCACGTTGTGTGGCCGATCTCCTGAAATGTGACAAGTCCCAAGTACAGCTTGAGTCCACGTGTAAGATGTCTCATTAACATTTTTATATTGGCTATATGATAAAGGATAATACATTAGATATGCTGAATCAAATAAAATATTAGTTTCTTCTGTTTGTTTTCCCTTGTCTATAATGAAGCTACTGAGACATTTTAAAGTCCGTATGTGGTTCACACCTGCCATTTGCACACATATTTCTTTTGAACAGTGTTGATGCAAATACTGTAAACTTGGCTGTAATGTGAAAAAAAAGTGCAGAGCAAAAAGTGAGTGGAAAAATACCAATCCCATCATTCCACTTGAGTCTAAATGACAGGACGCTGAGTGACTTTTCCAACTTCCTTACACTTTTTTGTGCTTTCTCGATGCTCTCTGGTGTACTGATGTCCCTATGATACTCTCAAAAAGGGCAAATAGAATCTAAGAGTCCCTTTTGTAGCCCAGGACAAAACTGTTCCTTCTTCAAATGACTATATTTTATGGGGACTGTTATTTTGTGAATAAAAGACCTTCCAGCAAGCTGAACTGAAAGCACCGCTTTGAAGGAAGGGCCGGCCTCTCCACCATGTCCCTGTCGCTGAGGGACAGGGACAGGAACAGGGGCATCTGCCCCAGACCTTCTTCGCGGCGGGTTCGGTTTGGGAGTATGCGCAGCAGCTCCTCAGATGCTCATAACACCCCCAGGCAAGGAAGTGAGTCACCGGTGAGTCAGCCTGACGCCCTGCTTTCGTTCTTGGTATTGTTCCATGTGGCTGCTCCTCTCCGGCACCCTCTTCCCCTGAGCCACATGGGCAGCCAGAACACGGGGATGTGGCCGAGGCCGAGAAAGGCTCATGGTGCTGAAGAGCTCCAGGCGGGTGTCTGCGGCATTGTTTATGTCACCCACATACTCTTGACTCACCCTCAGGCCAACCCAGGCGGCAGAGCTCCGACAGATGGACCCACTTTACACAAGAGGAAACTGAGGTGCTGAGAAGTCCAAGGGCGCACAGCTAGGAAGGGCCTGTGGTGAGATCCAGCCCAGGCCTGAGCTCCAAGGCAGGCTGCACTCAGCTGCTCTATGGTCCTTTCAGTCAGCTCTAAGTCTGACTCGTGTTTCAAGTTTCCATCTCTGTCTAAGGACCTTGTATGCTTGCTCTCCAATGAAGAAAGTCTCTGAGAAAGCCCCAGAGTCCGCCGTCCAGGACAGGGGAAGACAGCTGGATGGCTAAACTTGCCTCAAAAGCACAAAGCCCTGGATTCTATCCCTGGCAATTGAAAAAGACCTGACAGCAGAGAGTCACACTAAAGTATGACTTTAGATCTGCAAGTGAAGTCTTACCCTAGATGCAGAGTGAGAGGCACAGAGAAATTTCTGCTACTGAGAGACATATGGGAGGGATGTCCGGGGGAGAAGGACATTCTCAGTCGTGCTCCCTCAGGACCAGAACGGCAGTCACCCTCGGCTGTCCACACAGGAGCCCATCTTGCCCCCAGTTGTGAGCTGAAGGCAGGTGGGGCCAGGGCCCAGGAAGATGCTCATGACTGCACCTGCCACAAGAATATCACTCAGATCTCGCCACCCTTCACTTGTGTCTGGGGATGCAGCAGTTAGCTTTCTTTCAAACCTTGTTGTTTATTTTGGCAATTTACTGTTTTTATAGGTAATGTATTCACATGATTTGAAAATTACAACTATTATACATACATACTATATTGAAAAATATCTCCTACCCAGTCTTTTCTATCAGCTCATCCTCAGCTCTGCTGTTGTTTCTTAGGTAACTTTTCTTTTCTTTTCTTTTTTTTTTTTAATTTTTGAGTCAGAGTCTCACTATGAATTCCAGAATGTCCTGGAACTTACTATGTAGCCCAGATTGGCCTTAAACTCTAAGGGATCCTCCCGCCTCAGCCTCACTACTGCTGGAGTTACAGGTGTCCGCCACCAGGTTTGGCTCCTATGTATCGTTTCAGAGTTGATTTGTAAATGCCAGGCATCCTGGCACACTCTCGTAATCTCAGCATGCTGGAAGGAAGAGGACTACACATTTGATCTGAGCCTAGACAATTTAGCAAGACCTTGTCTCAAAATAGAAAATTAAAAATGGGCTGGTGATATAGCTCAGTGTAAAAGCCTAATGTTTAATCCCAAGAACCACAAATAAAATAAATTAATAAACACACATACATACATGTATGTGCACACCACCCTTCTATTTACACAAAAGTTACAGAGCATTAGGAGGTGAGGCAGGAGGATTGCTTCCTATGAGTTCTTGGCCAGTCTGGGTGACACATTGAGTTCAAGGCCAGCTTGAACTACAAAGTGAGGCCCTATCTTAAAAAAAAAAAAAAAAAAAAGAGCCAAAAGGTTACAAAGTCTTTTTACAGAAATGCTAGAGAAAGAATGCAACATTACTAACACTTCAATGAAAAGGAATCTATAGGTAAGTATTTTTTTTCCCTGCGGGTACCAGGCAGGTCTCTTTCTTTTGCTTTTGCATATTTTAAAAGTCAGGTTTAATGGGGCATAACGTACAATAAAATTCATTCTTTTTAAGTGGACAGGTCTGTGATTTTTTTTAAACCTGAAACTCACAGCAATCCTCCTGTCTCTGTCTCCCAAGTGCTGGGATTACGCCTGGCATTGTGGTATGTAGTACTGTTTGCTGATGGGCATAAGTCACCACGCCTGGCATTGTGGTACGTGGTTACCAGGGATCAAACTCAGGACCTTGAACCTGTGAGGCAGACACCAGAACCACTGAGCTAAATCCCCGGCCCAGACCTATGAATTTTGACAAATGTGTATAGTACTCTAGCCACTGCCACGACCGAGATACAGACCCATTCTAAGCTTTCCACCATGTTTTCATGTTCCTTTATGGTCATTCTCTACCTCTACTCCCAACCTTAAGAATTTCTGATATGTTCTCTCATAGTTTTTCCTTTTCCAGAATGTCACTTAAAAAGAGTCAGACATACTGCAAGCTCTCGTGTCTGGCTTTTTTCATTTAGCACAATACATCTGAGGTTCATCCCTGTTAGTACATGTGTTGCACCAAGAATCTTTTCCTCCTTATTGGTGGATCACCTTCCGGTCAGTCGAGGTCCCACAGTTTGTTTATCTGTGTATCAATTAAAGGATGTCTGGGCACTACAGCCTGCGGCTATGGACTTTCACATGTAGGTTTTTATGTGAATAGACATTTTCATTTCTTTTGGATGAATACATAGCAGTGGAACTGCTGTGCAGTAGGAAGAATAACATTTTTATTTTATGCCAATTTTCATCTTTGCAGTAACCCTGTGGCTAGGCATGGTGGGTGGCTCATGCCTATAATATCAGCACTGTGGGAGGCTGAGGCAGGAGAACTGTAAATTTTGAGTCCAGCCTGGGCAATGTGGTGAGACTTTGTCTCAAAAATAAAAAAATAAAAAAGGGCCAGAGATATAGCCCACAGTGAAGGCCCTGGGTTCAGTCTGCAGGATTGGGATGGATGGGAAAGCCCTGTGACCTGATGCATCTTCTTTCCAGAGGGGCTATCTGAAGGCAAGAGCACTCTGGTGGCTGGCAGTCCACATCACTTAGCAGATAAATGGCAGTGATGGGATTTGAACTCAGATCTGAAAACAAACAAAACCAGCCTTCCTGTTGAGGATGCAATGTGATACTGACTTCCTGCCACAGCCTTCAAAGGGGCCAAGTCACCTATAGCTAAAGGCTAAAGGGATTAATAAAGCACAAGCCTCACTTTCTTTCTAATTTTGGCTCCCTTACAAGAATTCTGACTTGTTCTGGGAGGAAATCCTAGCAGGCCCCTGTAGGTTGGCGCCATGCTCTGCTGCCTTCTGACTACTACCAGCTTTCCAAAGGGAGTGATTCCTAATGTTTATAAGTGGGTATGGAATGTGCTCATAAAAGTTTATAGTCCACTTAACATGCAACATCTCATCAGAGAACAACCGTGCAGAGTGGGCTGTCTCTCCCTGCCGCCCACCCTCAGGGCCTCTGACACCAGGCCAGCTGGGCGCTGAGGGAGCCTATTGTGACCCTTATTATTTCACTCTATTCTGAGCCACTCGGCCTTCCCCTTGTGCAATGACAACCTGGCACTTCCAAACGCCCTCCTGGCACGGCTGGATTGGCAGGGTGGTGGCCTGGAAAGGGCAAGAGCTGGGGACTCCAGTTCTTCCCCTCGGGATTCCTGGGGAGTCAGGAGGCCTGTGTGAGTACTCCAGGGGGCCCGCACCCACGGGGCAGCCAGCAAACTGTGGTTCCCCTTTGCTTTCCCAAGGAGGCAGATATCAGACAAGCAATCAAGACTCTGAGGGCCAAACTGTCACCAACATGCTGTGTGGGCAAGGATGTCACCTTTCCACTCTACATCTTAGATTTCCACATTCAGAAAAGCAGGCCAGACCAAAGACACTACAGGGAATATTAGGAAAAAGTTATCTATCTTGGGCTGAGGTGTAGCTCAGTGGTAGAGTCAATGCCTAGCACGTGTAAGGCCCTTGGTTCAATCCCTGCAAAGAAGGAAGGAAGCAAGGAAGGAAAGAAAGAAAGAAAGAAAGAGGCCTCTCTTTCCCCTGAGAAAGGGATTAAAGGAAAAATTCTTAGTAGCTTGACTGTCCAGAGACTTTATTCTCCTGAGAGATGAGATTTTACAGCCATGGAGAAACCATGGAATAAGTAGATTCTCCCATTTGTAGAGACAGAGGAGTCTCTGTAAGGCATGAAGAACAATAGCACCTACCTCTTTAAGTCACGGAATGAGACCCAGAAAGCCTGTGTATCTTGCTCAGCTATTTGACAGGTGAAATGAGACCATGTAAGAGACCCAGAGGTTTCACATGAATTCTGTCTGGCCTACATAGAGGGTGATCAAGTCCTCTTGACTTGCAGTGAAAGATCTGCATCCCAGAAAGCCCTTTAGTCCTGGGCAAACTGGGATAGTTGTTTGTATCCCATATAGTCGTTTTAAAAAAATCAAACTCACAGTGCTCAGAATTGAAAAGATTTGGCATTATACATTCTTACAAAACAAAGAAGCTGGCAGGCCTGTGCTCTCCTCACAAACAATGGCCTGGGGTTGAGGGGTAGCCACTTCTCTTGGGTGAACCAAACGCTTCCCATGCTGCCAGGCCTTACCCCTCCCCTTGTCATGTACCCACTTCTGCCTGTCTCACCCCTTGAACGGCCTGCTTGGCCCCTGTCACACTGGAGTGTGCAACCTTTGTTGCGGATGCCCCTTAGCCCCTGGACAGCTTCAAGAATTAAGAGATGAGACTTTGATCTGCCCTTCTGTTGCTCCTTTTCAAGTAGTCCATGGTAGGAACGATCCTGCAATAAAGTACCATCAATTTTCTTACCACTATTCTTTATCAGAAAAGCAAAGTAATATAAGTGGCAAGACGCTACCATTTGTCATTAAATACTGTTATTGTTTAACAAACTCAGATGCTTTCCTCTTGAACTGGTATTTGAATTTCAGTTGCAAGTAACAGAAAGTAAATCTTAATAGGTATAAGCAGAGAGGGAAACTGACTGAATGACTTCTGTAATCAAATTCCGGACCAGTGGAACAGATACCTAGAGCCAACTGCAGGTCACCCGGACTCAGACACTCAGGTTTTTGCCCCAGCCAGGGCTCCGTGAAGCAGGCTCCTTCTCCCATGCCAGCTGCTCTGCATGGAGGACCAAAAGAGCAAAGGCATTCTGAGCTCACGACCTTACTATCTAAACCCCAAAAAGGGGAAATGATGAGGGGAATCAAATATTCTATTTTCCAACAGTTGGGAAAAATCCTAGAGAAGAACTCAGATCGGCCTGGCTTAGTTTCTGTTCGTGTTTCTGGACCAATCAGGGGTCGATTCCCAGAAGAAAAGAGGGATGGACATTAGGCAGACCCGAATAATAACTACTATTGGTTTGCTGGCTCTCTGTGGGTTTTATTTACATTTTTCTGTGGCTTTTAGTGATCTCCCGGCCCTACACTGTACTGTTTTTCCATACCAACTATAGTAATCACAATTGGTTACTATGTGCTAGGCATTGATTTCATTGCTTAACATATTAAATGCATATGCCTTATGCATATTGTCATTAATCTCAACAATACCTTAAGGAAGTTTATGATCCCTGTTTTAAATGCAGAAATTAAGACACAAAAGAGTTAAGTGCTTAGAACACTTGCATAAGTGCCAGATCTGGGCTGTGAACCCAAGTAGTCTGGCCAGAAATCCCTGGGCTCAATCATAGCACAGCTGATAATCAGAGTATGTACCAGACTATTAAGGCTTTGTCACAAGCCTCTGCATGCTGGCAGTGTTGTGTTCATAGGTGTGACTACTGTCGGTGTGGCTTTCTATCTGTGCGTGTGGGAGGGGGACTAGGTGAGAGGTCCCCAGATTCCTGCCACGCTTGCTGCTCGTGCTGGGGAAGCCGGCTTTGATCTGCCCGGGAGTCCCGGGCACAGCGCTATCTGTTTATCTACCCTCCTCCAGGCCCCGCGGCTCTGACTCTGACTCCCCTGCTGCCGCATTTGTGCTTCTCACCAAGTCCGTCTCCAGTGACCCAAACCCTGCATCAGTAATCAGAAGAAGCATATTTTGATTTTTGTTCTGTGTTTCGGGTCCAGTCTCTGTTTCTAACAGGAGACCAATAGCAACATGTTCACTGATTGCCTGGGTTTAGGGAAATTTAATTCAATTGAGAAAACATGTAGCAAGTTTTTACCCTGAGCCTATGTGGCCCAACATTATAGCAAAGAAATGAGAAGCAGTCTCTGCCCTAAGGGAAATTTAGGCTACGTTCAAAGTACAATAAATCTTATCTCTAAACTATCCTGTTCTGGATTAGGCAAAAGTTTTCTTGATGATCTAAGTCCCTTTGGTTTTTAAATTTTTTATAATTTCTCTTTTGGTCCCCAGCTGGTCTAACTGCTCTAGAACGCTGCCTACATCAGCAGCTGCAATGTCCTCACTGCCTCCCTCTGCCCCTGCACGCAACTAACACGAATGAAGTCTTCTCTCTTCACCACCTCCACCCAAATGCATAGATTTGGTCCCCACATTGTTAACTTAGAGGAATTACGTGTGTCCAGTTTTCCTTCCTGGTCTACACCCTTTCTTTAGAATCGTCTTACTTGAAGTTTTTGGTAAATTTAGGCAGCCATGTTTTATCACGTGACTTGCCTCTTACCCGCAGCTCACTGATCACCTGACCCAGAGGTATCCACCTATGGGCTGAGCCAATCTGCTGTTGCGGCTGTTCCTCCCCCTCCTCCTCTTGTCGGTGTTTCTTCTTCTCTTCCCTCTATGTGGTACTGGGCATTGAACCCAAGGTCTTTGTACTGAGATACAATCCGGTCGTTTTGTTTCGAGGCAGGGTCTCACTACGTTGATAAGTTTTCTGGGCTGGACTCAACCTTGTAAACCTTCCGCCTCAGCCTCCCAGTGCCCTGGAGTTACCAGCACTCCGCACCATCCCTGGCTCCGATCAACTTGTTTATCCTCAGCATTCTAACCTAAAATGTCCAGAGAGTGAGTGAAGATGGTAGGCCATAGAGTAGCGGGAATATTATGGGATGAAGGGTGTCTTGCATCAGATGAAATCCTAAATACAGAAACTAAAGACTGAAATCTACAAAGAAAAAGAAGCCAGAGGTAACAGATCATCCATGAGTCATTTCTAAATGAGAGGAAGGGAAAAAAGGAGGAGGATATTGCTAGAGTTAGCAGGTTGGGCCTCATTCCCAACCCTTCGATGTCTGGTGTACCTGCTAATAAGCCTCTCAATCCATTTGAACAAGTTTGACATGGCCTTAGTGTCTTGCAACCAAACTATGACTAGAACATTCAAATATTTTATGCATGCCATGATTATCACAGTTATTATAGTAGAGGGCAGATTTTTTTTTTTTTTTTTAGGTTTTTGGAGACAGGGTCTCGCTTTGTGGTTCAGGCTGGCCCTGAGCTCAGCCTCAAACTCACATCACAATCCTCCTGCCTCTGCCTCCCAAGTGCTGGGATTACAGGCGTGAGCCACCGCGCCTGGCACTGTGGTATGTGGTACTGGTTGCTGCTGGGTGTGGGTCTCCACACCCAGTATTGTTATGTGGTTACCGGGGAATCGAACCCGGGTCCTTGCGCTTGCGAGACAGGCGGAGGGCAGATTTTTTTCTGCCTATCTCAAACATATTTTTCAGTGCTGGGGATTAAACCTAAGGCCTTAGTATGCTTGCTAAGTGCTCTATGCTGAACTATATATCCCTAGCTTTTAAAATTTTATTTTGAGAGAGAGTCTTGCTAAGTTGCCCAGGCTGCCCTCCAGCTGGCAGTCTTCCTTTCTCAGCCTTCTGAAATGACCTCTTTTTATTCAGTGTTCTGTTACCAGTACTATCCCTTGTCTCTGTGCTAGCACGTGGTCTCTGCTCCGTAAAAGCTTAATGAAAGGACTTGGGATGTAATTCCAGGTCAGAGTATGTACTAAACATGAAGCCTTGGGTTCAATCCCCACCATTCCCTCAAAGGTTAATAAAGGAATGTTTACCCTCTCGAAATTTCCTGCCTAGCTTTCCACCCCCCACCCCCGGGTCTGGTCCTATATCTAACCTCATTTCCCACAACTCCTCACAACACACCCTCCTTGTGGTTAAACCAGTCTCACCGAGACATCTAACTCATTTCTCCGGGCCTTCCCTCATGCTGGAATGCCCTCCTCCCCCTGCTTCACCTAGTTATCCTTCTAATGTGAGCCGCCCCCTTCTTCCCTCATTCCTCACCTATTTACTGAATGCCCACTCTGGCGGCGGCGTTATGGTAAGGGCTGGGCTGCAGTGCAGAGCAGAGCAGCCCAGCCTTCTGCCAGCGTGTTGCCCACTGGCTTCTAAACCTTCTCCACGAGCCCCACCCCCACCTTCACCCTCCCAGTCTCCTTTCTCTCTCTCCTCTCCTGAGATTAACTTTGCTCTCACCGGTTTCTGTTGAGTTGGTTTTGCCCATCAAGCCTCCTCCTGCCAAATGGATTTTATGTGCTTGAGGACTAGCGTCTCGGTTTGTTCTTTCTTTTTAAGAACTTCCTACTTATGTAGCTCAGACTGGGGACATAGTAGGTACCTCAAAAATAACTCTTCGTGACTTAATTGGAAGCGTCTCCTGCCCTCCTGGCTTAGGAAAATGGAAGGACAGAGAGGTATTTGTCTGTCTTTGCCATCCCAGGAATAAACATTCCGCCTGGGTTTCAGCTGATCCCAAAAACCCTGGCTGTAAAGCACCATCTAAATCCCGGGTAGAGATGGACAAATAGAGGTTTTATTTGTTCTGTTTGGTCCGGGTGCTGCGGGGGAGGGCTCCACAGACTCCTCACCACACACCCCGGCTGACAAACAAGAAGCCACTTCTCCGGCAGCCTTCTGCACAGTGTCCCTCTGCCGAGGAGTCAACTCCCTTGTCTCCAGGACTCCTGAAAGACACCTTTCAGCTCTTCGCTGTTCCTGGCGGGGAAGGGGAAACTCTGGGGGCCTCGATTTCATTCTCTCCCCAGATACACAAGCAAAGGTGGTTCATCCCAGACCGTTCTGGCAAAACCTCACCGCAAAGTTTCTCTGCACAAGAAAGTGCCTTTTGGAAACACAGTTACTCTTTCAACTGGAGAAGGGGAAAAATAATCCTTCAACCAGCCCCCAACCTGCATTTGGCCCAAATCCCGAGGTTGATGGCAGGAGCGAAGCGAATCACTTCTTTGCTCTGACTGCGTCAGTGACAGGCAGCTGAGAGCAGCTTGGTGCCCAGAAGAGGCCTCGCGCTGCGTGTGCCTAGTTCCGCGTAAGCAGGGCTGTCTTAACTGCTGCAGGAGGGGAACTGGGTTCGGAATTGATGGTTCTTCGACCCAAGCTATTATACTTCTTAGGCACCGTGTTTCTGAAGTCTAAACTAGAGCTTTCTCTTGGCCCTGAGAGGCACCACGAGATCATCACGAGTCCCAGCTCGCATGCATTCTAAGCACTCCCAGGAAGAGCTTCCTCCATTTCTCGAGCAGAGTCACCCTAAGGACTCTGCCCTGGCCTAGAGGTTACAATGCGGGTTCTCCGGGGCACCTTTAAAATGAAACAAGTCAGGCACGGTGACCTGCACCTATGATTCCAGCACTAAGGGAGGCTGAGACAGGAAGAAGGCCAGTGTGAGTCCCACGTGGACAACTTAGCAAGCTGTGCCTCGGAGAAGGGCAGAGCTCAGTGTGAAGGCCCTGGGTTTAACCCCAGTACTGTAGAATAAATAAATAAATAATAAATCAAAACAAAACAAAAGGAGGAAACAAGCCCAGCAAAGTGAGATAAACAAATCAAACCAAATCAACAAGAAAGCTGACTCCTTACTTTCCCAGGACTCCCTATTCTTTACAGACTGAGGAAAATTCTACCCTTTCCCAGGCATCTGCAGCCCACTGAGAACCTCCTTTAGCTGTCCTCCTTTCTTCTTGCATATGAGCATCTCCAAGATCCTTCTGAAACTGTCACCAATTCAGGCAACAAATACTGACTCCTGTATGTACAGGCACTGTTGTGGGAGGCTTTGCAGTGGATCAAACAGACAAAAATCCTTACCCCAGGGGTTGTACATGTCAGTGGACAGAAATACACAAAAGAATAGAAATCATACATCAAAAATAGGTGGCAATAAGTGCTTAGGAGAGAAGGTAGAGACAGGAGATGGGGAATGAATGAGAAAAGGTACAATTTTAGGCAGGGCAGGGCTCCCTAGGACGTGATCCCAGACTTCAGATGTGAAGGAGGTAAGAGTGAGTCATGTACTGAGAAGGGCACTTGGGATAGAGGGGAGGGTACAGAGGCAGGAGCATGCTTGGTGCCCTCAAGGAACAGCCAGAGGCCAGTGAGACCAGTGGAGAGCCAGTAATGGCAAGGGTGGAGGAAGTCACACAGTGAGGGGGGGACAGGCCAGACAGACAGCCTGGAGGCCATCGTGAGGATGGTGACATTTATCTTGAGCAAGGGGAAGCCCCTGGGGGATTCTGAGCGACATGGATCTGAATGGGGTCCACCGGGCTGCTGTGCTGAAAGTGGGCTGAAGGAGGACAAGACTGGGAGCTGTTGGCCACCCATCTGAGCAACGATGGTACATCTGAATCCACAAAATCGGGTAACATCATCATGAGAATGAACGTAGCTTAAGAAGACAGGCACAAGTACCTTAACCAGGAGCATGTCCCTGCGGAGTAGTCGAAGAGACCAGGAGGAACCAGCAGAAGACCAAACAGGAAGAGGGAGATAAGGAGAAACCCCGAAAGGCATTTCCAAGAGGAGGCAAAGATGGATCGCGTCAGGTGCTTCTGATACAGGACTGAAGCTGGAACCATGAGATAAAAATAACAAATGCTTAATTAAATAGTTTTCATGATAGTTTAAATATGCATTCACCTAGACATCAACCAGTTGCAAGCTTGGACTGTGCCCCAGAATTCTGTCCTTCATCCTCTCTCCCCACCACCCTGTGCCTCTTTTCCTTCCTCATCAGCCTTTACTCCAACTCAGCAGCCAAAGCAGCTTTGTGGGAGCCTATTAAAGATTCTTCCTGGTGGAAACAGTAGTTGATTCTCTCCATAGCAACCCTGCTGAACTTACTGTTTGGCACATCTATTCTCTCTCTCTTTTCTTTTTTCCTTAAGTTTTTTTTTTTTTAAGGTTTTTTGAGACAGGGTCTTGCTTTGTGGTTCAGGCTGGTCCCGAGCTCAGCCTCCAACTCACATTACAGCAATCCTCCTGCCTCTGCAACATCTATTCTCTCTCTCTTTTCTTTTTTCCTTAAGTTTTTTTTTTTTTTTTTAAGGTTTTTTGAGACAGGGTCTTGCTTTGTGGTTCAGGCTGGTCCCGAGCTCAGCCTCCAACTCACATCACAGCAATCCTCCTGCCTCTGCCTCCCGAGTGTTGGGATTACAGGCGTGAGCCCCCATGCCCGGCACTGTGGTATGTGGTACTGGTTGCTGCTGGTGTGAATCTCCACGCCCAGTATTGTTATGTGGTTACCGGGGATCGAACCCGGGTCCTTGCGCTTGCAAGACAGGCACCGGAACCACTGAGCTAAATCCCCGGCCTGTGGCCCATATATTCTTAACTGTCTCTTTGGCTTTGTCTCCTCCAGACTCAAAGCTATAATCCTATCCAAGATAACTATTGAGGGGCTCTAGGTAGATCCTCTGTAGAGTGACCCTGACTGCCTTGTACAACTATAACCCTCTTCAGCCAGAAGTAGCCAGGATAGTCTTTGCTCCTTGCCCCTCATGGCAGTTAGGGGTACTTCTTCAGAAGGGGGATTTTTGTAGATACGTAAGCTAGTTCAACATCTCACAGGCAATTAGACAGGGCTGGTCCTCGAAAAGCCCACAGGGAAGGAGCCAACATAGAGTACAGTCAAGTAGACCTTCCCTGAAGGTCAACATTACCAAAGGAGAAAATTACCCCACTCATGTAGGATAAATAGCAGAGATTGATATTCTAAGTAGGCTTCAACCTCTGGGATGGAGACCAAGGTTTGAACTCACCCTTCCAGAATAGATCCCTGATTAAACATCATGACTTGTATTCCCAGTGGATCCCCATTCATCAGTATTACTGAAGTGACTATACTTGTTATAATCTTATTGGTTGATCATGGTTTTGTCCATCTTGTGATTTCTCATTGGACCGATATTACCTAAAGTGACTGTACTTGCAATGTGATTGGTTGACTACAGTCTTGTCCCACTTTAAACCTGCCTCACCTCGTGGCTTTGCTCCATAAATATCCCCTGGGAGAAGGGATGCTGGGTTCATCCACTTTCAGATCTCCCATTCGTCCTTTCTAGGCAGAAGCTTTCTCAATAAAATTCCCTTATTCTTAAGAAAAATGGCATGAGCTGAAGCACCAGAGCCATCTCCTCGGTGAGTCACTGCTTCTCAGACTGGCAGAGGAAACAAGCTACCACCACCACTCTCAAGACAGGAGGATGAGAGCGATAATGTGAGGGTGGTAGAAGAGGAAAATGGAGGTGTCTGTGTAAAGGGAAGACAAATGTTGCTTTTAAAATACGCCTGTAGCATTTTGTTGCTCTCAGGAAGCGAGGAGTGTAACTTGGCCCCGCATGGCTGCTCAGGTCACTACTGAGACTTTTCTAGTTGGATCCATGCTGCAGCCTGGACTAGGCGAGAGGCTGAGAACGAAATTCCTCTGCACTGAGTGTTTCCCTGGCAGGTAAGAGAGACAGACGTGTCAGAGCCTGGGAACTGGGAGAAGAAGATGGCTGGCAAAGGATTCCCAAGGGTCAGGCTGGGCTGAGGAACCTGTTTTAAGAGCAATGAGCTTGAACATTAATTTTTAACAACTCTTTATTGAAGTACACAATAGATAATAGAGGGAAATGTGTACCACTCCATGGATTTTCACACACTGAACACAGCCATGTAACCAGCATGTCTAACAAGCATTAGCAAAGACCTCAGGATACCCCTCAGCAGCCTTCTGTCCCCATTGGGACTCTGCCCGAGGGCCTCTGCTATCCTGATTTTGAACACCATGGACTAGTTTTGCCTGTTTTCATACCCTATATTAATGGATCTGTGCTGTTACATATAGTCGTATATCTTTCATTCACATTGCTGTACACATTATATGGTTATACTATAATCTCCGTATCTCTTCTATTGTTGATGGACATATAAGCTGTTTCCTTCTGGGGGCCATTACCAATAATGCTGCTGCAAACATATTTGGACAACTCTAATGTTCATCCCCTACAACAATTGATGTTGAAAATATTCAAACAGAAATGATAAAACTGCTCAATAAACATCTATCTATGAACCACTTATATTTTACATAACATTTCATTCTAATTGCTTTATCCCATAATCTATTATGTCCATCTATTGATCTATCTTTTTAAAAATCCATTTCAATATAAACTATACACAGCAGTACATTTTACCACAAATCATCGACAGAACTTAATATTTGTAATTTTCTTTAATGGAACATTTATACAACATGCAATGCATGCATGCTAACTGTATTTTGTGAGAAGGCACACACCTGGATTACTGTTTTTAGTTTTCTGAGACAGGGTCTTGCTGGGTAGTACAGGCTAGCTTGGAGCTGACCTTGTAGCCCAGGCTGGCCTTGAACTCTCGGAGGTCCTCTTGCCTCATCTTTTCAAGGACTGGGGTTACAGGTGTACACCACCACCCTCAGCTCCCTGTAAAAAAAAAAAAAATCATTGTTTTCATCCAGAAAGTCCCTTCACCCACCCCAACAGTGTGTTCTCATTTTTTCACCAAAAGTTCATTTTACCAGATTTAGAGCTCTATATAAATACAATTGTACAGCATATCTCCCCACCCCTGCACTGAATCAGATCACCAGCCTTTTTATTTTTTAAAATGGTGTCTTGGTAAGTTGCTAAATTGCCCAGGCTGGGCTTTTACTAGCAATTCTCTTGCCTCTTGTTTTATTTTGCATTTCTAGGATAACTAATGATGTTGATCGCTTTTCAAGTCTTGCTTGGACATTCATATTTTCCTTTGTGAAGTTTCTGAACATTTACCATATTTACTGGGCTGTCCTCTGTGTGTGTGTGTGTGTGTATGTGTGTGTATGTGTGTATGTGTGTATGTGTATGTGTGTGTATGTATGTGTGTATGTGTGTGTGTATGTGTATGTGTGTGTGTGTGTGTGTGTGTGTGTGTGTGTGTGTGTGTGTGTGTTACCAGGGATCACACTCAGGACCTGGTGCTTGCCAGGCAGGTGCAGCGCCACTAAGCCACAAACCTGGCTAGGTTGTCTTTTTGTCTGTGAGTCACAGGAACTCTTTCTAGATCTCAGAGATCTTTCTAGATCTCAAGTACCACATGCTTCTTTACAAATAATAGAGCCCAGTCAATGGCTTACCTATTCATTGTCTTGAATGCCTTTTTTAAAAAAATCTTTGCTTATGCCACCAAGTCATAAAGATGCTCTTCTAAGTTTTTTGATAGAAGTTTTGCAGTCCTAACTTTTGTACATACATCTATAATCCATTTCAAATTAATTTTTATGCATATGAGAGATAGAGGTGATAGGAGAAACAATTGTTCTAGCGTTTCTTAAAAAATTTTTTTTCTGCCCATATTTACACCTTTATAAAAAATTATAAATGATCATCTCAGAACATTTCTGGTCTGTCTCTTCTGTTCCATTAACCTATTTGTGATCTTTGTGATGTAATCAGGTTGCTAACTTTTATAATAGAATTTTTATTACAATAGCTTATGGTGAGTCTTAAAATGAGGTAGTTGCTTTGGACATTCTAGGTCCTCTATGTAGTTTAAAATCAGTTTTTCATGTTAGAACAGATTAAGAAGCAGACATGGGGGCGCAGCCTGTAATTCCAAAACTCTGGAAAGGAGGCTGAGGCAGGAGGATTGAAAGTTGGAGCCCAGCTGAGATAATTTGGCAACTTAGCCAGACCTCACCTCAAAATAAAAAATAAAAAGGACTTGGATGCATCTCTGTATGAAGGCCCTGGACTCAATGCTCGGCATGTAAAAAAAAATTATGAAGGTGATTACGTTCATTCTAAATATTAGTGGGTTGGAGTTGACATTTTAATATTCCATTTTAGTCTTCCATCTATAGCATAGCATATCTTTCTGTGTTAGGCAGAGTTCTCTAGGGAGGCCCGCAAGACTATGAGCTACCTTTTGCAAGATGGAAAGCTGATATTTTCTTTTGTTTTTGCAGCGCTGGGGATTGAACCCAGGGCATGAACCTTGTACAGTCGAGGCAAGTGATCTCCTCCTGAGCTACATTCCCAGCCCTTTTGTAATTTTGAGATGAAATCTTGTTACAATTCCAGGCTGGTCTCTAATTTATGATTTCCTGCCTCAGCCTCCTGAGTAGTGTGTGCCACTGTGTCCAGTAGCCTATTATCTTTTAGTGTAATTATTGATATGGTCGGATGTGGGTCAGCCACTTTTTTTTTTCTGGAGTAGGGGTGTTTTTGGTTTTGTTCCTCTATTTCTTTACTCTCTCTCTTTTTCAGAATTGTGGATCAAATCCAAGGCCTTTGAATGGAGCTATATTTCTGATGCATTTTTCATTTTAAATTTTGAGACCATGTCTCACTCATTTGCCAAGTTGCCAGAGCAGGCCTTGAACTTGTAAACCTGCCTCAGCTTTCCATACAGCTGGGATTATGGGCATGTGCCACCATATTCTGCTCTCTTGCCTTCTTTTGGGCTAATTTAATTTTTTTAATGGTCCACTTTCATTAATCTATTAGCTTTTTTGTAATACTTCTCTGCACTTGAAATGGTCACTATAGGAATCATCGTATGTACTGTTAATGTTTCACAGTCTATTTAGAATTCATACTGTGCCCTATAAAATACATATTATATTTGCATAAGCTATGCAGTTTACAATATAGGGTTAAAATTCTTACTTCAAACTCTGTAAGATTTTAAAGAAATGAAGGGGAAAAGTCATTTTTTATCTTTACTCTTATGCATTCTATTTCTGGTAGAAGATCTATTTCCTGAAGGTCTGTTTCTGATATCATTTATTTTCAACCTGAAAACTTTTCCTTATAGCACAAGTCTGCTAGTAATGAATTCTCTTCATTTTGTTGATTCAAAAATGTTATTTATTTAATTTTAAATGGTTTCCTGTCTGAATTATACTGTCAGGCCCTTTTCTTGTCCTCACAAACTTTCAGGAAAATTTGTCCTACACAAAAGGCTTGTTCTTGGTACCTCCTGGGAAATGGGGTGGGGATACGAAGCGTTGCCCAGAGATGACCCAGGGGAAGGACTGGCAGGGATGGCAAGGTCATCATGAGCAGCAATGGAGAGCAGAGGGGGCTGGAGATCACACAAGTTCCCCTGCTCCCTCCCCACGAGCAGCTTAAGGCTGCTCAAACCTCTTACTTGGATATTAGAGTGTCAGGAACTTCAGAATCATGGGGCAGGTGGAGACTTCAATGGATACATTGAAGAGTTCAATTTGTTTCATGTGATTAAGGCTTAACGTGTATTTTGACTCCTTTGTACTTCTACCAAGGCCTTTTTTACACCTTACTTTACAACCTATGAAGTAAAATTGCCCCTCCGCCCTGGGTCTAGGGGTCTCACCAACTGTGATACTGCCTGGAAAAGCTTCCAACAAGACAAGATGGATGCTGACAGATGTGCCGGGTGAACGGGTCGATATGTCAAAACAACTGACCAACCCTTACCTCCACCCCACTCCCAGCCCACAATGACACCAGGAAAAGTAGCTTTTCCTGAGACTCTTGTAGTTCAGTCACCAGAGCCAGACATGTTTCATATAGGTATTTGGGAGCCATTCTAGATTTCCCCAGAAGAATCCATGCACATCTACAGGGAGAGTAGGGGTGAGGTAAGACAGGTGAAGCATTTGTCTCAAGTACAAAATTTAAGGTGTTGCCAACAAACTCAGCAGTCAAGGTAAATTATGTGATAATGCAATATTTTTTAAAAGTTAATGCAAAAATATCTATGATGACTAATAAACAAATAAGACAGATCAATTCTGTCCTTACATAAATCATATCACTTGCCACGCCCATCCCACTCTTTTCCTTAAAATACTGGTGCTTTGCTCGTTGTGGAGGGTTTGTTTGTCTTTTTGTTGGAAGGGATGGGGTCTCACTGCGTTGCTCCGGCTGGCCTTAACTTCCTGGACATGTTATTCTCCTACCTCAATTTCCTTAGTAGCTGGGACTTCAGATGCATACCAGTGCCCAGTTTCCTTATGGACTTTTGGCATTTCTTTTGGTTTTAAAAAACATTTCATGCAGGGGGCCGGGGATTTAGCTTAGTGGTTCCGACGCCTGTCTTGCAGGCGCAAGGGCCCAGGTTTGATCCCCGGTAACCATATACCATACTGTGTGTGGAAACTCACACCCAGCAGCAACCAGTACCACATACCATAGTGCTGGGCGTGGTGGCTCATGCCTGTAATCCCAGCACTCAGGAGGCAGAGGCAGGAGGATTACTATGATGAGAGTTTGAGGCCGAGCTCAGGGCCAACCTGAACCACAAAGCGAGACCCTATCTCAAAAAAAAAAAAAAAATTTTTTTTAAATAAATAAATAAAGCCTTCCTGTGCTGGTTCTATAAAGCTGCTCTTGATTTATTTCTTGAATAGTGTATTCTTTGAAGGTCCTTTAAATCTACTTGAGTGTGTTATCCTAAGTAGTATCAACCACGCAATTGCTTTAAAAGAAAGAGGAATAACCCTGAGGAGCTCCAGAGACCAGCAGCGCGGAAGAATTGACCATGGCATCTGGCACAAGCCAACTTTGAAAGGCAGCATCAAGCAGCAACAGAGACCAACAAGTGACAGTGCTGACTGAAATAAACAGCATTAGCTGGTGTCAGGAAGGCATCAGGGACACTAGTGTAGTTTCACTTTGCTGATTCATTATTTCTATGTGAACTGAGTAAAAGAACCCTCGAGAGACTGGGAACATTTGGATGAGTTCTTGGCAGAGTTCATTTAGCAGGTTTTTTAAATAGGATTTTTAGCAGACTTCTGCATCCCAAAAATTCATCAGTTATATGATCCTAGATTTTTTTTATATCAACATTAAAGACTAAGAATGAGTTGAGAAAAAAACTTGAGCTGAGAAATCCAAGAAGTTCCAGTATAACTTAAAATGTTTCTTATAGTGTACATTAATGTGTTCGTTACATTTAAGGCTTCAGAAGTATGGAATAACTGAGTCTCAAATCTTATACTTTATGACAGAGGATGATCGGCATGGACACCATTCATAAAATATTTAATGCCCTTCATTCATCCTAATGCATGTCAGTAGAGGCAATAAAACAACTAACTTAAGGATCCCAGTTATGATGAGTGTTACCCATATAAATCAGGACAAATCGCTCAGGGTCTTGGATCTCAACTTTCTCATCTGTGAAATGGGACTATAATTCACAAATACAATGTTATTTTAAAGAATCACAGCTGCAGTTATGTTTGAGTGGAGCAATGTGTGCTTAGCCTATGCAAGAACCGAGGTTTGACCTCCAGCACCTAACTGAAACCCAAAGCAGTTCCTCAAACACCCTCCTTCATTAATGCTAAATGATTACAGGCCATCTTGATTTCGCTCAATTTCCACGGTCACAATCAATTTTAGAAAAATTTTCTCACCACTCAAATAAGAATCCTAGTACCCTTTATCAGGCATCCCTTATACCATCATTCCCCTTAGCCCTACAGAACCACAAATCCACTTTCTGCTCTATAGATCTGCCTGGTCCAGATATTTCATCAAAACACAGTCACGCATTGTGTGGCCTATGTGATTGCCTTTGTCACTTGGCACATTGTTTACAGTGCTCACCGATGTCACAACATGTGACATGTGTTATAACCTTATTATTTTTGACCAAATAATATTTCACTGCATGAGTATGCACATTCCATTCCTTTATTCATCAGCTGATAGACATTCATTTGTTTTTACCTTTTGGTATTGTGAACGATGCTGCTAGGATGTGTGTATTCAAATTTGTGTGGATATGTTTTTCTTCTCCTGGGTAGATATTTAGGAGTAGAATTTCTGGGTCATTTGCTCTTTTACATTTTTCAACCCAGTAGTGAGTCAATTATCTATTGCTCTGTGGAAAATTATCTCAAAACTCTGTGGCTTACCCGGGTACGGTGGCATAGGCCTATAATCCCAGCACTTGAAAGGCTGAGGCAAGAGTATCCCCATAAGTTTGAGGTCAGCTTGGGCTAAATAGTGAGTTCAAGGTCTGCCTGCACTACCAAGTGAGACCCTACCTCAACAAAATAAGAACAACTACAAAAAAAACCAACAACAACTCTTTGGGTTAAGACAACAACAATTATCTCTCACAGCTTCTGCAGGTCCAGAACTGAGGGCACCTCCGAGTCTTTCCTAAGGCTTCAGGCAGAGGCTGGTCAGACTGATTGTGACCTAAAGGCTCGGATGTAGCGGATGATCGGCATGGACACCATTAGACCCATTTCTAAGGCAGCTCCCTCACATGGCTTCAAATTAGTGCTCACTCTTAGCGGGGAGTCTTCAGTTTCTCTCCACGGGGATGCTTGAGTGGCCTCAAGTATCCGACTTCCTCCAAAATAAGCTAGCCAAGAGACCAAACCGGATGCTACATAGAAGTCACACATTGTCACTGTCACCATATTGTGTTGTTCATGTGCACCAACCCTGATTCATGTGGAAGGGCCTGTATGCAGGAGTAGGTGCCAGGAGAGAAGAGGACCGTTAGTCACCTCCTTGGAGAATGACGATAAGTAGTTTGCCTTCAGAGGTCTCATCTGTTGCTACTGAGACGACATGAATTTATAAAACCAAAAAAAAAAAAAAAGTGTCAAAGTTTGTAAGATTCTAAACTGGATATGGTAGCACAGGCCTATAATTTCAGCACTCTGAGAGGGTGAAGGAAGATTGCAAGTTTAAGTCCAGCCTGTGTAATTTAATGACTTAGTGTGACCCTGTTTTAAAATAAAAAATGGAGAAGGCTAGGGTTGCAGCTCAGTGAAAAGCCCCTGACTTCAGTTCAGTATCAGAAAAAAAAGTACGATGTGACAGCACTGTGGTTTGGTTCCAATTTTTCATTTAACAGCCTGTAGTAGGGTTTCCTGCTTATGGGGCACCCGAGAAGAACAGGAGCCTCAGTACATTTAAGAAATAAGAGCATGAGCCACAGCCGGCACACTAACTACCCCTGGAGTAATGCACCCGGAGCCGCCCCTGGAAGAGTGGCTCTTTGTCTATCTGCACCAGCAAAACATTCCTGGAATATCATTTAGCTTCTTTAATCCACGAGCCAAATTCACTTTCACTCCTGGCAAATCAGCAAGTACTTATTAAGCATCTACTGTGTACCCAGCATCAGTTGAGAGCAGTGGAGATGGAGAAGCCACAAATGTCCAGGCATGACCAAAATAGATTGTTGTCAGACTTGCCAGTCCCGAGCTTCAAAGGCAGGGGACTGAACAAGTTTCTTTCTTCTTCTCTGAGTTGGCACTCGGAGAAGTCACAGTCACAAGAATGCTTTCAGATGTGTTTTGATTTAGAAAACTCCCAAGGACATGAAAGGCTAAGGAACAATTCTAGATTAAAGAAAACTGAAAGAACCTGGCCATAAGAGCTAAAACATATCCTCGATTAAACCTTGGGTGGGAAAAAAAAATTACTGTAGATTATTAAAATTGGTAGAATTGGAACACAAAGTATAGATGAAAGAATAGTATTGGAGGAATGTTACCTTTTTCTGAATGCTATTATTTTATGCTGTTTATATAATAGAGCACATTTGTTTTCAGGAAATGTATATAAAAATATTAGAAGTGAATGTGCCTACAATTTAACTTTCCAGTTATTCAAAGTTATTCAGGAAAAAAAGTCTCTACAAAGTTAGCCTTTCATACTTGTGGATTCCACATCTGTGGATTCAACCAACCATGGATCGAATATATTAGAAAATGTTGCATCTGTACTGAAGATGAAACTTTTTTCTTGTCATTTCTCTTAAATAATATTGTAACTATTTCCATAGCATTTACGGTATGAGGTATCACAAGGGATCTACAGATGATGTAAAATATATGGGAGGACGTACAGAGGTTCTGAGCAAATAACACAGCATTTCCTATAAGGGATTTGAGCATCCGGGGCTTTTAGCATCTTTGGGGGATCCTGGAATCAACCCCTCACAGACACTGAGATGACTGTTCACATACACATGCACACACTTGCATGGACCCACATGTGTGTGTGACTACAGAGAATAAATGTAGCAAAATGTCACAACAGTGAATCTAGGTACAGGGTATATAGGAGATCTTTATTCTTTGTAGCCTTTCTGTAAGCTTGAAGTTGTTTCCAGATAAAAAGTACAAAAAAAAAAAAAGAAAAACACTTGCCGACAATCTTCTGTCAAGGGCAAGAGTGACTGCAGTGTCTGGGCTGCTTCACTGAATGTGGGAAGGAGATCGAAGTAGAGGTCAGAAGGCTGCTGATGACCCACACGATCAAGCTGCCTCATCAGTGGTGGTAGTGACAGGTGTCTGAGTTGATACCATCTGCTGGCAGCTGAGAAGAACCCCAGCATCACAGAGTTTGGCACTGTCTTTGTGGCTCCAGTCAGTCCTTGAAAATGGTCCTCTTGACTAGCTCTCTTTCCTCAGGTCTGGGGACATCTCAGTGGCCTTCCTCCATCACGTGCCAGTCCAAGAACTGACACAACTCACCCACTGCTCCTCAGGATTTAGTTCTTCTGTTGAATTGGGCCTGGGCCAGAAGACAGCAACCTCTCTGGCTCCTCCAGCTCAGAGTTGGTGTGGCAGCAAGCCACGAGGCAAAATCTCCCATACTGCCAAGAACATCTCTGGGCGAGACGCTTGACTTCATTCACCCTGAAGTGGCCGAGAGTAAGACACCTGCCCACGATGCTGCTCAGTCTCAGCAGCCAGGGCACACAGTGCGACTCTTGTTTCAGAGGAAGGGGAAAGGCCAGGTGAGAGCTCCGTGGGCATAAGAAACAGATCTTCCGATGAAGGCACAGAGAATGCCCAGGCAGTCTGATCTTCAGAACTCACTAACTAAACACTCTACAAAACAGTTTCAACGCCAGCTCAGCCTGGGTATCACCATCCGCCTGCCAGAGCCGACCCACTGACTTCCAATTAGCGGGGAGAGGAAGTGGAGAGGGCATTCGGCCCAGGGGCTTCAAAGAGGAGGAGGTCAGGGAGATCCTCAACAAAAGAATCCATCACAGAGCACCTGCCGAGAGCCGCGGGAGATCTTTCTAGTTCCCCTGAAGTGGTCAGGGACTGTGATGGCCCACAGCCCAGCCACTTTCTGGGGCACCGCGACTGTCCTCCTCCAGCTCTTGTGCTTCCAGCTGTTCACTGTTCACAGATGATGTCCTCAGCCCTTTGTGGTTACCTGAGATCAGGCAAATGAATCGCAGGCCCTGGTGCTCGGTGCTCAGCAGGTACTCGGCAGGTTCTCTGCAGCAGACATTTCCTTAGTGCTTTCTAAGCACTTTAAACATAGCAATTTTTACAATCTCTCCAGTAACTCTAAGGCACGGTACTTTATAATCCCTGCGGCACGTACATAGAAACTGAGGCACAGAAAGAATGTTAACCAGCTTCCCACTACTGTGACAGTATATCTGCGACACTTGTGCAGCTCTCTGTTTTGGTGGTCGCAGTCCATGGTCAACTGACCCTTTGTTCCAGTGAGCAGCATATCCTGGCAGGGAGTTGCGTTGGAAAACCTGCTCGGGTCACGGCTACCAGGAAGCAAGAGAGAGTCGAAGAGTCCAGACTCCCACAATCCCCTTCAAGGGTACGCTGTCAGTGACCTATGCCCTCTCACAAGGCCCCAGTTCTTAAAGGTTCCGTCATCTTCCAATAGCGCCAAGCTGAGGACCAAGCCTTTAACATGGAGGTGAGGACCAAGCCTTTATCATGGAGGTTAGAACCAAGCCTTTTAACCTGCCAGGCCCAAGTTCAGTAGAGGGGTTAAGCCCCAAGCTCCAAGTCAGTGACCTGCTAGAGAACAAAGCCAGGATGTGAACCCAGGCCTCTGGCTCGAGCCTGCACTTTCGACTACTTTTTTATGCTGGCTCTCCTAGCTTGTTCGACATGGTTCTAAAAAAACAACAGCAAAAAAACCCCCATAAATGAAGAAATAAACACATTTCAAAAACCACATACAGAAGGAAGAGCTAGATAAGGACGTATGCAACGCTGAATGGCAGATGACAGGCAGAGTACGTTCCACCCTTACCTGGTGCCTTATGATCTGTATTGCATCATCCATCCATTCACTCATCCTCCCGTATTTAGAACTTATGGATTGAAAAGCATGAGACTGGCAGCATAGAAAGAGTTAATGACATGAAACAGGCAGTGAAACCACGAGGAAGAGAATGATGGGCCTGGGGAACAGTGTGCAGACAGGAGGTCTGGGGGTGCTTAGAGAGGGAGGCTGTGGGCAAGTGGAGGATGGTGGGGGGCTGCAACTCCATGACGCGCGTCCTCCTCTCTCTCGCTGCTGCAGGTGAGGCCCTCTGACCTCCCTGTCCAGTTCATGCAGTGTCCCTAGTTTAGCATTTCCTCCAGTGGGCTGAAGTTTCCAATTTGTTTCCACATATTCATTTTTAAAAATTTTTTTAGATTGTACAATTCCAGGGCTTGGATACAATCTTGCCTAGTGTCTTCTGAACACTAAGCAAGTGTTCTAGCACTGAACTACATCCCAAATCCTTTTTAAATTTTGAGACAAGGTCTTACTAATTTGATGAGGTTGGCCATGAATTTGTAATCCCACTGCTTCAGCTTCCCACGCACTGAAATTACAGGTGCATGCCTGTAATTTACAAAATTAACAAAATTTTTTTTCCAGTGGTGAGGATTGAACCTGGAACCTCATGCATGCTAGAGAAATGCTCTGCCACAGAGCCACTTCCTGGTGCTAAGCTTGGACTCTATGTTTGTTGAGTGACTTTTTGAATGAAAAAGGCTCCAAGGGGGAGGGAGCACAGGCATACTAAGGTGAGATGAGCAGGCTGGGTTACCTAGGCAGGAGGACTGGGGTGGGGGTCTTTCTCAAACTATACCATGCATAAGGATTACCTGAGGACCTTGTGGAAGGAGCAGTAGAGGCAGGCATTGAGATTCTTGATTTGTGACGAGCTTGCTGGTTCTGCTGCTGCTCCTGTCCAAGGCCCTTTCCGTGGGTGTGACAGCTCTCTATGACCCGTCACCCTTGCTAACCCCAAGGCAGCCTCCTCCACACAAGGACTCCCTTTGACTGCCCCTCTGTTCCTCCTGGTGTCGTTCAGCTGAGGACCTTGTGACAGTTTTAATCAACCCTTAATCTCAACATTGCCACAAAATGGAGTACATGGGTCCCGGGGGGGCCAAGTGAGGGGTTTCCCCTGAGGATCCAAGAAGTTCTCCAGACAGAGCATATGCTGAGGAGCTGGGGTGGGTGGGAGGAGATGGGGAGCAGACCCAGTGCCTCCAGAGCCGGCATGGCCCCCAACTCCATGGCTACTCCAATCAGAGTGTCGACCCAGGGCTGCTACGCATACATCCTTCCTGGTGACAATTGCAGAGACACCCCTGGGAACAGGCCCGGCTTGTCTTTATTTGGGGAATGGGAGAGGGGGGTACCCTTTCCTCAGTCAGTGATCTTTTGTTAAGGACCTTGACCCCCAAACTCTTTCTCTTCTCCTTTTAAAAAAGATCTATTTAGCCAGCATGGTGGTATGCACCTGTAATCCCAGCACTTTGGATGCCGAGACAGGAGGATCACCATGAGTTCAAGACCAGCCTGGACTATATAGCAAGAATCGTCTCCAGAAAAAAAAAAATTATTTATACTGAACTGAATTAAAACACACCACTGTGAAATTTTCTTATTCTCAGTACACTCCCCCACCCCTAGCCCACCAGCCCAGATCCCTCTCCCCCTTTTTCTCAGTATTGGGATTGAACCCAGGACCTTCCTACCAAGCCACCTCTTCAGCTCTTGTGTTTTATTTTGGGTCTCAATTGCCCATGCTGGGCTAGAATTTGTATGTCCTTCTGCCTGAGCCTTCCAGATTGCTGGTATTACACGTGAATGCCACCATGCCTGGTTCTGCTATTTTCTTTCCCTGGGAGACTAATTCCTGGGGTCTGAAGCTCAGGCCCACTCTCCTCTGGCTCCTGGTCAGGTGTGGCCACTGTGGGACACTGCTAGAAGAGCAAGAGAACAGCAGTGAGGACACTCAGTTGCCCCTCTCCTCCCTGGGCGCCCCTCAGCTCCCTCCCTGTGCTGCTCCAGCCCTGAGGAGCTGACAGCTCCCAGCTGCTGCAAGACTCTGCTGATCCTGTCGGCTTCTCTGTGAAGAGCTCTTTCACTCATTTCATTTTTGTTTTTTATTTACTTTTGTTTTCAGCTAAGCCCTTTTGAATGTATCTTCTGTCTCCTGCTAAGATTCCGGGACAGAATATTGTATTTTTATCAGGTACAAGGCCCTATCTGGCTTAAATCAAAGAAATGGAGCTTTAATCACAGAATCTGGGGGAAATGGAATTATTTTTGAACGTGAAGGTTTGTGGATGTTTTCAGTGCCTTGAAATCCCTACATCAAGGACCTGGGGAGCCAGTTTCTCTTATTTTTTCAGTTGCCACATCCTGCGAAACCACTGTGCTCCAGATGCTGCTGGGGACTGAGTGGAAACTCCGGAAGGCCAAGACCAGGCGCTGGGCCCAGAGCCTCACACGCAGGGCCACTTGGGCCAGGGCAGGATGAATGCCCTGGGATGGAATTGAATATGACAGGCAGCCAAGTGCGGCCGAGCCGGCCCGATAAGGGGCCTAATCAGAGTTCAGACCGATTGGAGCAGAGCAGCAGACGGAGGCTCTGTTCCAGTGCTGGAGACCTAGGAAGACCTCACAGGGTGGGGAGGCCACGTGGGAGCTTGGAGCCCATGCAGCAGTCCATCAGTGCCTCAACACAGAAACCACACCAGGTCCCTCTCTGTGGCCCTCTCTGGATAAACAGGCAGTCATCCTTGCTCCTCTCCTGGGTCCCCAAGGCGCAACTTCTCTCCCCATTCAGCTCCTGAAGACCAAGGGCTGGCCAGGTGCCTGCACCGTGCCTGGGCGCCGTCCACACAGCTTCAACAAGCCTCCCAGTCATGGGAGTTGTTCAGCCTATTAACTGCTAGGGAAACTGAGATTCTGCCTGTGTTTTGTCTAGGATCTATAGCTAGATACTGCAGGAACCAGGGTTTGAATCTGGACTGCGGGCCTCTGAAGACAGTCAACCACTGTATTAGCCACCTTTATTTCTAGTCCTTCTAAAAATAGCAACAACTACAACCAGCTGGCGATGATGCCCAGTGCCTCACAGGGGAGTATGTGTCACCCCTTACAGTGGCCCTGAGAGGAGGCCTTAGATCATCCACATTTACAAAAGAAGTAACTGACTAGCCAGGTAGTGGTGGGACCAAGGTTTGAACCCAGAAGACCAACTCCAAGTTCACACTCCCAGCCACTACGTTTCCTGCAGGCTGGACCTACAGCAGTATTCTTAACAGATCTTTTGTAGAATGTTTTCAGATTTTGAAAAAATGAAGATAACAAAGTTGCCATATAGCCCAAGTTGGATTGCAGTAAGTATGAGTGTCATCTATGAATTTTTGATATATTGTTAACAGGGCATCAAGACTGATATATCATTTTTTGCTAAAATCCTGAGTTGTAGGTCAGTGTTAGAACACTCACCTAGCAGTCACAGAGCTCTAGTTTCAACCTGTGGCACTGCAAAACAAAACAACAAACTAACAAAGCCATACAAAACCAAAGCCCGTAGTCTATGCAGATCTTCTTGGACTGCCTAAGGTCCTTTTTCATCACAGGGTCCCCCCCAGGGTACTACATTAGGCTGAGCTCTCATCCCCTTAGTGTCCTCTTGGCTGGGAAAATTTCTCACACCTTCTTATTTTTGATGACTTCAATATTTTAAATCATGAAATATAATGCCGTAATATTTACCATCTTAACTTTTTAAAGTGTATGGTTTGGTAGTATTAAGTATATTCACATTATTATGGATCAGATCTCTAGAACTTGTTCCTCTGGCAAAGTGAAATTCTTCACCCATTAAGCAATTGCCCATTTTCCCCTGTCCCAGACCCTGAAATTCACCATACTGCTTTCTGTTTCTACTAATTTAACTGTTAAATACTTCATACAAGTGGAATCATATATTACCTGTCCTTTCTTTTTTTTTTGAGACAAGGTCTTGCTATGCAGTTCAGGCTGGCCTTGAACTCACATTGTAGCCCAGGCTGGTCTCAAATTTGTGGTGATCCTCCTACCTCAGCCTCCCAAGTGCTGGGATTACAGATGTGCACCACTACACTTGACATAATTGTCTTTTTTTTTTTTTCAGTACTGGGGATCAAAGTTGGGCCTTTGTGCTTCCCAGGTAGACGCAATACCAACTAAGCTAGATCCTCAGCTCAATATTTGTCTTTTTGTGACAAGTTTATCTCACTTGGCACAGTGTCCTCAAAGCTCACTTATATTGTAGAATTTATCACAATTTCCTTCCTTTTTAAAGATGAATAATGTTTTATTGTATTAAGTATCACATCTTGTCTATCCATTCACTTGGCTGGGGACACTGCTTCCGCCTTTTGGCTCTTTTTAATGCTATTCTGAACACGGATATCTCTTTGCCATTCTGCTTGCATTTCTTTTGAGATAGTCCTAGAAGAAGTTTCTGATTTGCATTGAAATTCTATGCTATTTTTTTTTTTTTTGAGGAACCACCATATTGTTTTCCATACAACTGCACATTTTATATTCTCACCACCAGGCCCCTAGTGTTTTGATTCTCCACATCAACAGGTAACTTTCTGGTTTCCTTCCTTTCCTCCTACTTTTCTTCCATTTTTTTTTTCAGTACTGGAAGTTAACAGGAACTCACACACGCCAGGCAAGTGCTCTACGTACAGGCGACAGCCCCAGCCACAGGTTTGTTGGGTAGTAGCCACTCTAATTTGTGTAAGGTAATATCTCATCTTTTAGATTCTCATTTTCCTAATGGTCAGTGATACTGAGCTCCTTTTCTCACATGTGCTTATTGGCCTTTTGTATATCCTCTCTGAAGAAATATCTAATCAAATATTGTACCCAGTTTTGTTTTTGAGTTGTGGGAGTGGTATGTTCTAGATATTTGCTCTGTGTCAGGTATATGATTTGCAAATATTTTCTAATCACCCATAGATTTCCTTGTCAGCCTATGGAGTGGGGCTTCTGCTGTACAGCCTCAATGGCAGGTACATTGTAAGATCCTTTCTATATGAACTTCTCTGATTTTTTTCACTGTTTGACTGGGATCGCAGATTTAAGTGCTGTATAACAGAGCTATACCCCTAGCCTTTTTTTTATTTTTCATTTTGAGACAGGGTCTTGATTACTGCCCAGACTGACCTCAAACTTGCAATCCTCCCTAACCCCCTGGGATTACAAGTGTGGCTACTGTACATAGCCACGATTGCACTATTTTTTTTCTAGTACCGGGAATCAAACTCAGAACCTTGTGCTTGCCAGGCAGGTGTGGCATCACTGAGCTATATCCCTGGCCCCCTTGCACAATTTTAACACATGGGATACAATTGCATCAGGGTCCATTTCACAATACAAAGCATTCTCCTTTCCTACTGTCTTTATCTTTTCTCACCTAGTATCTCCATCCATCCGTCCAAAGACAGCTACTAATCTGATTATTTTTAAACCTGGTATTAGTTTTTCCTGTTCTAGAACTTTACATAAGTAGAATTGAAAAGAATCTGCATTGCATTTTTCCTGGCTTCTTTTCATTGAGTATAATGCACTATGGGCTCACCCATGTCAGGTAGTAGTGCTGCTTCCCCCCATGCAGCTAAGCCGTCTTCTGTTAGATGCCTAAGTCACAACTTCTTTATGCCTCCTGGTGACAGATAGCGAGTTATTTCCAGTTTGGTCTATTGCAAATAAAAGTACTGGGGACATTTTCATACAAGCCTTTTTGCAGATATAAGTTGTTTCATTTCTCTTAATTTCCTTTTTGCACTTTTTTGGTTTTGTTTCATTTTCTTACTGTGTTGAGGTTGGAATCTACGGCCTTGCTCATGCTAGGTAAGCACTCCTCCACTGACCCAACCTCTCACCTATTTCTTCCCAGTAGTAGCGATTGAACTCGGGGCCTTGACACTGATCTCCACCCCAGCCTTCCTTTCTTTCTTTTTTTGTTTAAATTTTGAGACAAAGTCACAAAATAATTTGCTAAATTGGCAAGGCTGGACTCAATCTTGTGATCCTCCTGTCTCTATGGACACTGAGCATCTCATCAGTACTCAAAAATGTTTGATAAAACAGACCCGAGTCTCAGGACTCGGAGCTGTGAGGTGCTAAGAACCTTTTCCTATAATACAGTGCAGCCACTTCCAAGTTGAGCACAAACACCAACAGAAGGCTGTGTAAAATGAAAGGACATCTGAGGCAGGCACTTTGCCATCCCGTTACGTAGAAAAAGGACGGCTTTGAAGGAGAGCCAAAATGTGGGGACAACTGTAGGCTTCCTCCTGCAAAGGGCAGAGACTTCTCTCTCACATGCTGGCAGGACCAGGGAGTCCTGGAGGTTTCCCTGCTGACGTCCAACCCTGAACACTGCAGAGTACAGAGGCCCGGCTACAGCAAAGGTCGCAATGCCTGGGGTTTGCTGGTGAGATTTCTCCTGACGTTTGTATGTTGTTGAGAAGGAATCATCTCTTTTATTTTTCTGCCCTAAATCTACTTTTGATTTGCCATGCTGAGAGTCTGTCCTGGCCAGAAGTGATCCAGAACAGGAGACAAGCCAGCAATATTTTCTCCTTGGCTCGGGACGGTGTTTGTGTGTAGTTAGAAAATCTGGGTTCCTGCCACTACCTCGCCATGTGTGCCTTTGTCTCCAAAGTCCCTTCCAGCTCTGAAGTGTTATGACACAACAATCCTTTTTCAGGACATGTTTTTTTCTTCTTACAAAGGTATATGTGTTCACCAAAGAAAGTAAGAAAATAAGGCTACTGACAAAATAGAAAATCGTTCATAAGTTTATGATTCATTAACATTTACTCACTCATCTAGCAAAGACTTACTGGTTGTCTGCTATGGACCCAACAGTTTGAAATATATCAAGTTAAGCTATTTCTGTTTCTATTTTAATAAAGTCATCTTGCTTAGTATCCTGCTTTGGCTAACAGCTGTGAACATGTCCCCATGTTGGTAAATATTTTCCCACTATGTTGATAATAATGTTGGATGATAATAAGAGCTAGGTTTTAAGCCAATACATTACCATTTCTTTATGCTAATTCCACTAATTTCTAGGTTAATTAGTAGTTGTACCCATGAGATTTGGGGCAGTATTACCAAAACTCCCACATTTCTGGCCCTTCTTTGCATCCTCCTGGAGTATATATGCATTATAAAGGGTCTCGATCAGACATTAAGCCACATGCCTACAATCTTGGCACTCAACAGGCTGAGGCAGGAGGACCATGAGTTCAAGACCTGCCTGGAAAAAACAAAAGCAAAACAACCAAGAATCTCCACAGAAACTTTCATACATATGCATAAAGACATTCTGATAGGTTACCTAGAAAGTAGAAATATTAGTTACCTGTAGTATGAGTAAAGGAATAGGAGAGGCTGGTCGTGGTGGCTCACGCTTGTAATCCCAGCACTCAGGAGGCGGAGGCAGGAGGACTGTTGTGCGTGCGAGGCTAGCCTGGACTACATAGTGAGTTTTAGGGCTAGCCTGAACTACAAAGTGAGACTCTGTCTCAAAAAAACTAAAAAAAAAGAATAAGAGGGAGATTTTTTTTTATGTGATATACTACATACTTAATAGTAGTTTTTCAAAAATCAAATAAAAAGGGCCAGGAATATAGCTCAGAGACATAACAGCTGCCCGTCAAACATAAGGTCCTAAATTCCATCCCCAATACCAAAAACAAAAACTAACAAACAAACCAAGACTAAATAAAAAGTAGATTAAAGACAATTTCAAAACATGTATTACATTTTCAATTACACAAATACCATACGACTGTTTAAAAATGAATCTAATGATAGACTGAAGTTTATCATTGGCTGGTTAGTGAGAATTCTTCCAGATATGGTTTATTCTGGACAGTCAAGATAATATCAGTTTCACGCAGGTAGGATCATAGGTATTTATGCTCCGCAGTGTGCTTTTCCTGTTACACCTCTTAGGGCTCTGTCAGTGTGCTACGTTCTTTCTTTAGACACCGCCAGAGTCCTCCCTCCCTTTTGAAAGCCCCAGGACCCTCTCGTATTCCTCTCCTCAGGCGTTTGCAGATGGCTGCCGAGCTGTGGGCGGGGGTACAGTGAGCGCCTCCTCTTGTCCTCTCCCTCCCCCAGCTGTCTCCTGGTCCACACGTTCCCAAGGAGGTGAGAGCACAGTGAGTCAGGAGCATTTCCCGGTGGAGCCTGTGTTAGGAAGAGGGTTGGACACAAACCACCTCCATGCCCTCAACCGACTCCTCTTGTCCAACCTTCTTCCACTGAGCAGGACATATAACTTAACCTTCCTTAAGCACCTGCATTTCTGCGGCAGGCTTGCTATGGGGTCCCCAAGAGTCCATTCTCCGCTGCTTCCTTGGAGGCCTCAGTGTCACAATGGCCCATAGAGTGGGGAGTGTGGTGAGGAGCATTTCCACACAACTGAGTGTTTCTGGGAGTGTGTGTGGAGAAAGCGGGGACACTGGGTGAGTCACACACAGGGCTCTTTGGTGGTCCTGGAGCCCATCATCCATTCCTGGACGGCTAGAGAAGCTCCGGCTCTGGACTTTTCAGGATGGTGAGTGGGCGTGTCCTGCCTTGGAGTCTGCTCTGGCCCCATTGGACTGATGCCAGCTCCATAGCGACAAGGAGGGCAGTGACCGCCAGTGGCTGGGATGGGCACAGGGAGTGGCTGACTGCTCATGGGAATAGTCTCTCTTTGGAAGGGTGAAAATGTTCTGGAATTAAATAGTGGAAGTCAATGGTTGCTCTAAGAATATAGTAAGGTTGAAACTGGGCATGATGGAGCACACTTGGATTGAGACCCTGTCTCAAACTTTAAAATAAATTTTGTAAAAGTGGGCTGGAGGAGTCAGAGATTTAGCTCAGTGATTCCAGCTCCTGCCTTGCAAGCGCAAGGTCCCAAGTTTGATCCTCAGTAGCCACACACAACAATGCTGGGCATGGTGACTCAAGGCCATCAAGAATCAGTGCCACACACCACAATGCCAGGCATGGTGGCTCATATCTGTGATCCTAGCACTCAGAGACAGAGGCAGGAGAATTGCTGTGAGTTCAAGTCTAGCCTGGGCTACATAGTGAGCTCAGGGCCAGCCTAAAATACAAAGCAAGACTGTATCAAAAAAAAAAGAAGGCTGGAGATGTAGCTCAATGTGAAGGGCTGTTAGTTCAGTCCCCAGTACTGCCATAAAATATCTACATAACAGGACTGGGGATTTAGTTCAATGGCACTGTGCTTGCAAGTGTCCTGAGTTCCATCATTGGTACCACACACAAAATATATAAAATATGAATACAATTAAAATATGTATATCACATTTTAGTGTTCTGATGTCAGTCCTAATTAGACAAATTGAAAGTCACTAGATATCACACTAGCCACTCACTGTAGGTAGTTATGGAAATGTTTACTTATTTGAGGGTTGCTGTGTACCAGGCTCTACATGGAAAACTTATATACATAATTTCATTTATGGCCACATTCTGCAATGTACCCCATTTCTTCCATCCTGCAGATGTGGAAAACAAATCTGCAAGCTAGATCTCTCTGATTCTAAAATGTGCAGTTCTAAATGCCTCAGTTTCTTTATTGTGGTCTTCTAACTCTGGCTGTAGTGTCAAATTGTGAAGGACACAGGATTTGTCAGTCAATCTGCATTAATTCAGTAAAAAATACTATAAAGATAATGAGAGAAGAACAAAAATATCAATACCACCATCTATTAGAAGCATGTTGTCTAGTACGAGCATACCTGGTATATTCAAATAGCTACATGCACTAAAAAATAAATAAATAAATAAAGGAACGCAGTGTCATGTTCTTCCTTGTAACCCTGGGTGTGATTAGCCTGTTGATTTTACTTGATGGGCTGGCTTTTCATACCTGCTGTCACTGGGAATGCTGTCCCATCCTTTCCTTGACATCATCCTAGGCAATTGGACTAAGTTGAACTTGTGAGACCTACTCCCTTCTGTGCTGCTCTGAGAAGCCCTGACATGTGGGTTGGAGAGTGGCTTGGAGGTAAAGCACTTGCCCAGCATGCTGGATCTGATTCCCAGCAGTGCAGGGGGCGAGGAGAGCTCTGAGATCTGGGGACGTTGCTGTGTGTAACACAGTCCTGTGCTGCTGCAGGGACCGATGGGGGATCTCCCTGGAAACACGGGCAACCCCGGAGCCCTCCTACTGGCCCCAGAGCGTTAGAGGGATTTCCTTTTGAATCTGTCATGAGGTCTGGTTCTTGGGTCCTGCTCCGTGAACCAGATCACATTTCAAAAGAATCCAGAGAGTTGGCATATGGTCTAGCTTCCAGTCATCCCTAATTGATTTCACTCTAGTTGATTCATTGCTAGATAATGGGCTTGTTTATCTTGCAGCCCAAACTCCCTCTTTCTTCATTGGATTCTTTGGAATCATTAAAGCTTGACCATCTGGAAAATCTCAAAAGGCTACTTGGGAATATCCCTGTAGGGAGTACACCCCCAGGGTCTGAACAGGTGGACCCCGAAGGAGACCAGTTGTCACCCAAGGAGTAGCTGGATCCCCAGGAGTCTCAGTGTCATTAAGGCCACCCCACTGTGCTGAACTGGTTCCACGAGCCAAGACGATGTGGAAAGAATTGGAATCAAACAAATATGGGATTGGATCCCAGCTCTGTCACTTGTTAGCTATTCGACCTTGGGCAATTTACCTAAAGTCACTCTCTAACTTGAGTTTCTTCAGTTTAAAAAATAAAAACCAGAAAATGTTCAAAAGGCAAAAGGGGAAGCAGGGGTAAGTAAAGAAGGGAAAGAAAAAATGTGATGGTTAAAAAAAGGTAAACAAAGTTTATGTATATAGGGGTGAGAGATTTGGAGGGAGGGCAGGGGAATGAGAAAAAAGGAGAATCAAGATATGTCATGCACTGTACAACTCAGTACTGAATGTGATCATAATGTATGTGTCAAATGTACCAATAAAATCAGTTTGAAAAATAAAAATAAAACAAAAGCAAAATAACACTAACAAGTAAAAAGAAAAAATTAAAAAGAATTAAGATGTGTTTACATTTATGTATCAACTCCTCTTGTAGTTACTACTCCAAACAAGCAGTAATAAAAATTAAAAAGAAAAAAACCAACAAGGGTAATAAAAGCCCCTAAGTCTGGTGTGGCTATTGTGAGATAGGATGGGACAAATACACACACTTGGCGCTAATATATCAGCTCACTCTCCTCTGCCTGTGAGCAGATTAACATTCTGCAGAGACCAGAGCATCCGAGTATCCCTTAGGATTTGGATTTGTGTTTTTCATTTTCACTTTCATTTACATTTTCCCAGAAGGACCAGAATAGGAAACTCTGGACTAGGAAGAGCTCTATAATTTTGGCTCTTCCAAAAGGTGCTCATCAAAACCTTCCACAGGTCTTAAGCACCGTATATTCGTAACACATTCTGCCCAGGGTTTACCTGTGCCAGGTTCGTTCATTTGCAAAACAGTGCACATCTCTGTCCCCACCATAGCAAGGTCCCCTCTCACCTGGATCACTCATCGGCTTCCCATAGGTCTCTACTGCCACTCTAGTTCTATCCAAATATGCTTCTTTCCATGGAGAATAGCTCTAAAAATGTGAACAGTGCCTGGCTCTGTGACTGATAGACTGATTGGCTAAGGATTCATGTATTGATATGAGGTTTCACTAGGTAATTCAGGCTGGCGTTGAATTCCCACTGATCCTCCTGCCTCGGCCTCTGAGTGTTGGAACTATAGCTGTGGGTTTGCTGTTCTATGCTTCCTATTGTCTGTATACTTGCAACAAAATCCCAGCTCTTTCCCGTGGCCTGAAAAGCCCCCTGTGATCTCGCCCCTGCCTCCCCCTCCCCTCTCATCTGCCATCTCCCCTGCCAGCACCCCAGCCACCCCACAAGTTTTCCTGCTCCTGGTGCCGGCCATCACCTCCAGCTCAGGGCTTTACAGCAGCACTTCCCTGAATGGGAGCTCTTCTCCAAATGACTGCTTTCCTGCAGTGCAGAAGTCCCCTCTTATCCACAGAGGAGATGTTCCAACACCCATAATGGATGCCCAAAACTTCTTTCCCTGGAAATAAGACCTATCTGAAAAAATAACCAGCCTTGAAAACTAGAGATCAAAGACACAGCCCCAGCCGGCCCGTCCTTAATGTCATTATTCTCTTGCTTAGTGGCTGCTTGCAAGTCAGGTCAGGGCTGGGAGTTTTTTTTTTTTTTTTTTTAGGTTTTTTTTGAGACAGGGTCTCGCTTTGTAGTTCAGGCTGGCCCTGAGCTCAGCCTTAAACTCCCATCACAGCAATCCTCCTGCCTCTGCCTCCCGAGTGCTGGGATTACAGGCGTGAGCCACCACACCCGGCACTGTGGTATGTGGTACTGGTTGCGGGTCTCCACATCCAGTATTGTTATGTGGTTACCAGGGAATCGAACCCGGGTCCTTGCGCTTGCAAGACACGCGCCGGAACCACTGAGCTAACTCCCTGGCCCCAGCGCTGGGATTTTTGATAGCTACTTTATGAGGCTGATTATTTTCCAGCTAGGTCTTATTTTTGGGGATACAAGGTAGTCCTGAACCCTGTAATTTTTTCTTCCTGTACATTCCTATCCATGATAAAGTTTCATTTCTTTCTCTTTTTTTTTTTTTTAGTTTTTTGAGGTAGGGTCTTGCTTTGTAGATCAGGCTGACCCTGACCTCAGGCGAGCCTCAAACCTCCAGCAATCTTCTTGCCTCTGCCTCCCAAGTGCTGGAATTATAGGCATGAGCCACAATACCCCGCTGATAAAGTTTCATTTCTAAATTAGACACAGTTTGAGATTAACAACAACAACTAATAATAAGATAGAACAGTTACAACAGACTACTGTAATCAAAGTTATGTAAATGAGGTCTCTCTTTCCCAATATGCCACAAGTGATTCATGAGGGGGACGCATATACAGTGTGGACCCACAGGCCAAAAGAATAATTCGCATTCCAGATGTGATGAAGTGGAGTGACACGAGATTCATCCTGCATTTCAGAACGCTACAAAATTTCATACTTAGGGGGTGTTTATTTCTGGAATTTTCCATGTATGATTTTCATACAGCTGTTCGCCACTCACTGAAAGGGCAGAGAGTGAAGCAGGCTAAGTGATAGGAGAGCAGCACCGCACCGCCTTCTCAGACCATGTCCCATCTGCCTTCACTCCACCCTGCATGAGTTTCATCTTTGCATCTGTCACTACCTGCATGATTATCTGGGACTCATGCGTCTTATGACTGCGCGCTCCTTGCACATGGTGGACATGCTGTCCTTGTTGTTAAGGAACGGAACCCCGTCATCTCACCGTGGAAGCACAAATCAATGATGTCAGGGTCAAGCTTCTTCATATTAGAGCTTCGAATATGTAAGTGTCTAGACAGTCCTTTTATTTTTGGCATTTTTGGCAAACTGAGTTGCTTCTGGAATTTAACAAAACCAGACAACGCCTGTCTCCCTACAGCCTCATCCAAAGCTGTGCCACCCTTCTTGAACCTGCTGAGCCTCCTGGGGCCCAGGCCCTCTGTAGCAAAGAGGTGCCGATGAGACAAGCGCTTTACAAATCCTGCTGGAGTCTTCTGCTGCCTGAAAACCTGCAGCGCTGCTGGCCGGGAGTCGCCAGCCAGGGCTGCTGAGGCTGGAAGGACCCGCTCCTCGGTGGTTCCACACATGGGATTAATTCAGGCAGGAGCCAAGCAACACATGCTGGCCCCTCAAGGGCTAAAGAAAGAGAATCTGAAGATCTGGACTGAAAGAAAAGTCGGTACAGGGTGGGAAGCGGAAGTGGGGGAACTTTCCCTTAACCTAAAGGATCTTAACCTGCCAGGATTGGTATTAAATGTGTGTGTGCGCACGCGTGTGTGTGTTCATTCAAGGAAGAGGGTTCATGGTTTTTATCTGGGTTGCAATAGGACCTGTGTCTCTTAAGGTTAAGAACCCTAGTCCTGGTATGCACATAATCAGGCTACCGACTCACCATCCTAAACATGACCTGAACTGGAGCAATCACGAGAAAGGAAAAGTATATTATGGGCCAAAGAAAACAAAGCCACTTCCAACAGGAATTGGCTGTCACATTCTCTGCGCTCGGAAAAAAAAATCACCAGAGCATCCGCCCAGCCTGCACAAGGCCCATCCCTTAAGCCCAGGTCTCCAGGGAGGGCAGGGAGCCTTTGTTTTCCCGTCTGTGGGCAACGTGATGGGCAAGAAGCCAGAGCGGGGAGGCCTCTGTGGAAGAAAATCCTGCCACGTGCCACTAGAAGCTCTTAATGTGGGCGCTGTCGGGTGGACAGGAACCTCCCAAGACCCCCGGGGGAGGAAGGATGCGCCAGCTCAGACCCAGAGACTCTTCTTGTTTTCTCCTCTTGCTCCAGCAAGGGGGTTGGGCTGCTCACCTCTCGGGGTGCCCCAGACGCCACACTATTACTCACCGGCCTGGGTGCTTTTCTAAGTAGTTTTGTACCCTTCACGGTTGACACGGCCACGTTTCGCCCAGAGGCCACCTCGGCTATCAGATTGGAGCTCCTGCTTATTCAGAGCTGTGCCACATTTTGTGTTCAGGGCCACTCCCTTCCTCTGGCCTTTTTTGCCTTTGTAAGGGGAGGGCCTGGGATGTGGCAAAGGTCTCAAGAGAGCCTGGAAGGAGCTGGGTGAGCTCGAGGAGCAGGGCCAGCATGCTGTGCCAGAGCTCGGTGTAGCCTGGGGGGGAGGGGGTGGCGCAGTCTGTGCACGTCCAGACTTCCGCCAGGGAGCCAGGCCCCGCTGTCGGTGTCGGTGTCCGCCGGCGCTCAGCCAGCCTCGGACTCGACCTCAGCCTCGGACTCGGCCTCAGCCTCGGCCTGCAGGAGCCCCAGTTCACCTGTCTGCTGATGTTCTCTTTCTGAATTGGTGTCTGTTCTCTTTGGTGTACCCTGGGGAAGATTCCTGCTTTCCTCCTCCTCCTGATCTTCTTCTCCAAGTTCCTCAATGTCCATAAATGGCGTCTCCATCAAGCTTTGCTACTTAAACAGCACCTGCTCCTTGGAAAGGCCTGGAAAGGTACCAGACCCGAACAGGCTCTGCTTCAGCTCGGCCTCTTTGTTAACTGTATTCCGTGATGGTGATGATGATGATGATGATAATAATAATGCATCGTTTCTCCCATCAATAGCTAAAGTCTGCGAGGCTGTGGAAGCTGCCCGCAGGTTTGCCCCCAGGCTTGGCTTCTCGGCGGCAGGAGGCCCACCGACCCCAGAGTGCTCAGAACCCTGCGGAGCTCATCTGGCACCCAGCGACTCCACTGCTCCAGCTCCGTCCCCTGGCCCCCAGGACCGAGCCCTAAAGTGAGGTCCAACTAGAAGAGTGGAAAAGGAGTCCGCGAAGCCTGATGGCTCCCGCCCTGCTGCAGCTGCTCCCACCTGCAGCACCCCACTACCTTCTATTCTCTCCAGTTGCGGACATTAAAGGCTGTTGCTGACCCTGAAATGTTTTGCTCTGCTTTCAGCTAGGGTCCCTTCTAACCCTGCCCACACCTCTGACAACGGTCCCTTCCTTAAACTCTCCCAATGCTTCCTTTAAGTGGGCCAGTCCTGACCTGCTGGGACCTCAGACAGTGGCTCCTCTAATTCCGGAACCGCTGTTTCCTCCAACCAGGAGCTGAGGAGTGTCGGCCACGTCTTAGGTTTTGGAGACGTGTGTTAAGTAGATAAATGAATGCTAAGATGCTGGATTTTATTTACATTTTAATGAAAATACAATTCACGTCATAAAATTCACATAAGGATACAATTTTACACACTTTAGAAGAGTCACAAACTTACTAGACCATCATCACTAGTTTCAAAACATTTTCATCACTTAAAAAAGGAATGCTTGGGCCGGGGAGTTAGCTCAGTGGTTCCGGCACTTGTCTTGCAAGCGCAAGGACCCGGGTTCGATTCCCCGGTAACCACATAACAATACTGGGTGTGGGGACCCCACACCCAGCAGCAACCAGTACCACATACCACAGTGCCAGGCGTGGTGGCTCACGCCTGTAATCCCAGCACTCGGGAAGCAGAGGCAGGAGGATTGTGATGTGAGTTTGAGGCTGAGCTGAGGGCCAGCCTGAACCACAAAGCGAGACCCTGTCTCAAAAAACCTAAAAAAAAAAAAAAAAAGGAATGCTTGCCTGGCGTGGTGGCATACACCTGTAATACCAGAACACGGGAGGCAGAGGCAGGAGGATCACCATAAATTCCAGGCCAGCGTGAGATATATAGTGTGTCAAGCCCAGCCTGAAGTACATAGTGAGACCCTGTCTCAAAACAAAACAACCTTACTTTCAAGTTCTAGAAATTTGCCTGTCCTAGAGTCTTCTCTTATCTTGACCAGCTCTTAACAAGTCACTAAGTTGCCCAGGCCAGGCTTGAACTTGCAGTCTTCTGCCTCAGCTTCCTGCTTGATTACAGGTGTGAGCCACACACCTGGCTTTGGGCCTTTCATATAAGTGGAATCACATGCCCATCCTATATTTGGATTCTTTCACTTATCATCATGTTTTCAAAATTTATCAGTATTGTAATTATATTAGTGTTTCACTCTTTTTTATGGCTAGATAATGTTCTGTTGTGTGGGTAGATCATACTGTATTTAGCCATTCACTAGTTGATGGACATTTTGGGTTGTTTCCACCTTGTGGCTGTTATGAATAATTCTGTTGTGAACATTGGTGTACAAATTTTTGTGTGAATGTTTCCAAATTCTTTTGACATACACCCAGGAATTGCAAGGTCACATGATTCCATACAATGTTTTGATGAAGGATACAATTTTAAATTGTGCGTCATATATCATTGCCCACTATTTTACTCAGGGCTCCCAGGTTTAGGCATCTGTATGGAAAAGAGCTCAAGCTGACAAGGACAGAGAACAAAGGAAGTCTCCAGTACTGCAGATCTCCTCGGGGTACATTAGGAGACATCCTTGCACCATCCTAGACAAACAGAAAAGCTCAGAGCAGTATTGTTGGCCCCAAACTGGAAATAACCCAACACCCATCAACTATAGAATGGATAAATATACTGTGGACTATATATCAAAGAAAATGAATGACCTATAGCTGCACAGAAGAGCATGCATAGAGGTGTAAGTGGTGGCTCATGCCTGTAATCCTAGCACTAAGAGAGGTTGAGGCAGAGGGATCACAAGTTCAAGGCTTGCCTGGGCAGTTTAGCAAGGAATACAAAAGTAAAAAAAAAAAAAAAAAGGTGGGAAGGGTGAGACTATACCTCAGGAGTAGAGTACCCTGGATTTGACCTCCTGTACAGAAGAAAGAAGAGGAGGAGGAGAAGGGGTGGGGAAGAAGTAAAAGAAAAAGAAAGGATGAATGTCATGTAGTGTTGAAAGAAGCCACAAAAGAACACGTACAGTATGATTCATTTATGTTAAGTTCCAAAACAAGTAAAACTAAGTCATGTGGTTTAAGGTTACATAGGTAAATGGAAAAACTATTAAAAATTATTATAACAGAAAACAGGATATTGGTTACCTCTGGTGGGGAAAGGGAAGTCCATGTCAGGGAGGGGCACAGGAAGGTCTTCCGGCTGAAACCAGTTTTCTAATTCTTATCCTGTTTAAATGGATACATCAGGGTGTTTTGAATTATTTGGAGCCATGTATAGGTAGTTATCTACTTATGTTCTCCTTTGGAAATTTTATTTCACAAATCACAGAATAGATAGAATAAAACTCAGTTTTGGCAGGGCACGGCAGCACCTGCCCGTAATTCCAGCACTCGGGAGGCAGAAGCGGGAGGACTGCTGCAAGTTCAAGGCCTGGCTATACTATATAGTGAGTTCAAAGCCAGCCTGAACTACACAGTGAGATTCTGTCTCAAAAAGAAGAACTCGGGTCCAGGTGTCAGGAGGTTGGATTCCAGATCAAATTTAGGAGACAAAGTATTTACTCTGTCTGGACTTTCTTATCTCCAAAATGGTAATAATGATGATAACTGCCACTTATTCAGGGCTGCATTCCTATCTGTCATGCTAGGTGCTTTTACATATGTTATTAGTAGTATCCAGATGATACACAGACAATTGAAGCCACCTTACGGCAAAAATATTAGAAGGATAAAGAAAAGGCCTGTCTGGGGTGAGGGATGCAGGCAGGGGCAGACCCCAGGGCCTCCATCTCTCGCTGCTGTTTTCTGTGTCAATAGCAGCCGCGTTCTCTTCCGTTGGCTGGCTCAGTACCCCGATCAACATGGGAGAAAATGACCACACAACCCTGCTGTCTGTGTCTTCTGCATTCCTACCCCCATTTAGACTCGGACTGGAATTTCTTGGTGCAAACTACAAATTCACTGGAGAATGGATTCTTACAGCTCAAGTTTGGATTAAGTGTTCAATAAGTTATGACAAAAGGTCAGAATCACATTGTGAAAAATGGGGCCTGAATCATAATCCCGAATGGGAAAAGCAGTGCTTGGCACTCAGCCCACAGAACTCTGCTTTTGTACAAATGTGTGGCCCTAAGAGCCCAGGCCTTACCTTTGGTGGGGAACAGAAAATCCAATTTCAACCGATTTTCAGTGTAATTATCATAATAATTCAATGAAAGAACATTGTGCTCCTATTGTACAGGTGAAAAGACTGAGGTTCACACAGGATTTCTCAAAGCAGCACTGTGGACATTTTGGGCTGAACGAGTCTTTGTTGTGAGGAAGGGGCAGTCATATATACTGAGCCGATGCCCTTCCGGTTGTGACAGTTAAAAATGTCTCCTGAGTGTTCAAGGCATAGTCTTAACACGTTACAGCATATGACTGTGAGCCCTCAGCTCAGAACCGAAAGACAGAGAAAAGAAGGAAGGAAGGAAAAAAGAAGGAAGAAAAGGCAGGGAAATGTCGCCAAAGGTTGCCAGATGTCCCTAGGAGCAGTGAAACGAGCTGAGTTAGTTGTGCAACTCCTCTCGTGAGGAAGACGGAACCAGGATTCAGGCCCAGGTTGGCCTGATTCTAAAGCCTGTTCTCTTAGTCACTGTCTCTCTTATGATAATATCTAATTTACCTCACAAGGTTGTAATGAGGATATAATGTGAAAGCACTCCAAAGAGCTAGGTGGAACATAAATATATCATTATGTCTGCACATTCCTCTGACCTGCTGCTGCTGTGGGTCTGCGGGGTTGCTCAACAGGACAGGACTCTAGAGGAGGATTCCACGGCCTGACCACCAGCCAAGAATAGTCCCTGCATGGTGTAAAGGAGGGATCTCTTCCCTTGAGAGCACTGATACTCCCTTTGTGTCCACTGGACACAGATGTAGACAGAAAAACATAGCTTAGCTGAGTTTTCTGAGGTAGAACCAGGTCCGTCTCCATGTAGTTTGATCCCCAAGCCCCTATAATCTATCACAGACCACTAACACATCTTGTCTCTTCCTCCATGAATGAGAAGTTTCAATAATGTAGGCTACATGAGGCTTCCAAACTCAGTGGTTTCTTTGGCGTGGACCCTTCCATGATGAAAATTCCTCCCTGAGAATACCACTGGAAAAGCCTTCCATGTACAGACTCTTTTCATTTTTATTCTAGTTTTTTTTACATTAACTGTCACTAGATTCTAATAATGATGGAGTCCTTTATGCGCGAGGCTTTGAGGCTTTCCCACCAAAACCAAAAGGGAAAACATTTTGGCTGAGATAAGAGTGTGTTGGCTCACATCAGCAACAGGAAAGCTGTACACTGAGCTTTGGGGGTGTTTATGAAAGGAAGTGTGTCCCCACAGCTTCGTTTGGTCGCATAGAAAAATGACCGTGACATCCACCATATCCTTCCAGTCACGATACAAGCAATTTGTTTCAGGTTTGCTTACAATATGATATTTTTTAAAATAAACTTTAAAAACTGAAGTATGGGGGCTAGAGGGTAGCTTGGCAGTAGGGTGATCGCCAGTCATGTGCAAGGCCCTGGGTTCAACGCCTACTACTACAAGGAGAAAAAAAAAATTATAACCGACGGGCAGAAAAGGACACAAATCCTAAGTATACAGCTCAGTGGATTTATCCCAAAGTAAACACAGTCACGCAGCCACCACCCAGATGAACAAATTACTCGCATTCCAGAAAGCCCCTCTCGGTCACCATCCCCACCCTCTCCCTAAAGGTAACCACTATAATTTTAATAATATGACCTCCATATTTTTATATATCTGATGGCCCAGATAATTATCTCTAGAGGCCAGAGTTAATCAGAAGCCGGGAAGATTACTTCCCCATGAGTCATTTCTTTTAAGAATAGTTGATCAGCGAGGATGCTTCCGGCTGCAAGTAATAGAAACTTCAACTCCAGTGGCTTCCCCGTAGGAAGATGCACGGTGTCCACATACGTGGAGGTCACGCTGTGGGCTGAGCTTCCGGGTGAGCTGAGTAAACAGCCGCCATCAACAAAGACCTGTCTCTCCGCCTGGCTGTCTTCTTGTCTGCTTCCTTGTCAGGAGGGCGGCAGGACAGCCATGATGGTTCTTCCTTGCAGAGGAAACTTCTGGCAACGTCCCTCCGATCCCAGAGGCGAGGACTGGGTCCCACACACATCCACCAATGAGAGCAGGCGGTTGCGATTATTCTAGCTGTCTTAGACTGGACACCTGGGCCTGGGGGATGCTGAGAGGCTCACTCCAAAGATCCCTCCTGAGAGCCATAGAGTTCAATGAGAACTGTCTGCTTTTTATTTATAAACAAGCTTTATACTGCTAAATGGTCACAAGGGTTCCAAACAGTAGAGATTTGTGGCTGAACATACTGCTGGGGATTCAAGGTTAGAGGTAAGTGAGGCTCTGTGAGGGAAGAATAAATTGACCATGACAAAATAAACACAGCGGCTCTGGCCCTCCCTCCCTCCCTCTCCTCTGCACAACGATCCTTTCTTTTGGAACTGCCTGTTCGGGCGCTGAGTCATGGACACGTTTTTTAACTTACTGGGATAGTATCTGTTACCAGCTATGCTGAACACAGGACATAATGTTTCAGTATACATTTAGGACAAAGCCCACATCTCTACCAGTCGTATAATGACAGATGACACACACAAGGCTCGATGTTTAAACACTACAAGGTTTAAAGCTCCCCCTAAAATTCTGGGCTCTTCTCTGACCTTGATAATACTCAATAGCTACTCAGTCCACCCAGGTGTTAGAATATCCTCTCATAATAAAATGCCCGGTTTCCTCTAAAGACTATTATAAACATGAGTCCTACTTGGATCTTTGAGGTAGGTGGGAAGTAATAATGTTTATAACTCTTTTCCCAACATGCTGGACACACGCTATTAGAACACACAATAGCTCAGTGGTTCTACTGTCGCCTTGCACCGTGTGATTCCCAGCATCAGAGGGAAAAAACAAAACAAAACAACAACAGAGAACACAGAATAAACATCTGTTTGGAAGAACCTGTCACTGAAGAGCGGGGCGGATGAGCTATTTCCATCAGTGAAAAACCACTGAAATAACAATGATAAAATTTGTGTTAAATGCTAAAATGTATATATCTATGAATGATAGGACAAATAGATAGGTTTAAAAGATGAAGTATCACACTTTACATGTTTATATTTTACACAGATATGTGCATGTGTAACAGTAAGGTTTTTTTTTTTAATGTGAGTTAATACACAACTTATACAAATCCCAGTGTCAACATGAAATGATGAATACAAGGGCAGTAATTCCAACCGAAGAGTAAAATACCAGGCATTGCCATCAGAAAAATATTTGTCACAGAACTGTCATTCCTGAAGAAATTCTCTCCATAAATGTTTGTAATATTTTAACTGTATCGTATATATAAGCTAAGAAGACAACACAAACATTATAAATGTTATTATATGCAATATCTGTCATTCTAAGATAAGAAAATATATCAATAAAACACTTGATCTCAATGCATTGATACCTCCCCGAGTTTCAAATTTCTACTAAAATAGAAATATAAAATCCTGTGATGACCAATCACTTTAGTTGCTTTATGGTATCCAGCAGCCACTTGGCATGCCCTGGAGGCTTGGGTTTGCCTTCTTGTTAGGATTCCTGTTTTTTTCTCAAGAATGATTATAAGGGGAGTCATCTATTTTACTGTTCATTCTTATGTCACCTGGTAATGTCTTTTATTTGTACCTCAATGCTATCCCGGCTTTGCTTTGTGGTTTAGGTTAAGCATATTTGAAAGAAGTGGAATATTTCATGAGATCAAGACTCGACGATGACACATGCCTGTAATCTCAGCACTCATGAGACTGAAGCCGGAGGATCACTGTGAGTTCAAGGCCATCCTGGGCTACAGAGTAAGTTCAAAATCAGCCAGAACTACCTTATGAGACCCTGTCTCAAGAAACAGAAAATAACAACTAGTCAGGACCTTTCTTCATAGTGTTTATGATCTTCATTAGAGGCAAATCATTGTTTTAAAGAAACCTTGTTCCAGAGGTCAGATCAAGGTTGCAGATTTTCACAGAAATGCTCTTTTCAACCACACCAGCAGAGGGCACATTCTGTGCTCCCATCTTCCAACACCTACCCAACCTAGCAATCTGGCAAACAGAATAAATCCACTCAAAGAAACTCCAGCCTAGCGGGGAAAACACACCAACTACTCAGGGGCCAAACAGTGAAAGTGGCCTGAGTGTGACAGGCAGGAAAGCAGAGAATCTAGAACCTAGATTCTGGGTGATGTGGGCTGGAGTCACTTGGGATTTCATGGAGAAAGTGAGCCTTGGGCTGGATTCTGAGGCTGGGATGACTCAGCAAAGCCGACCAGGCACACATGCTGCCTATCACGTGCTATTCAGGCCTGTGGCAGAGGTTGCTGATAAAAATCCACGTAGCCCCACCGCTACTGAGCTCAGATCCAACACAGACCAGTCAGCTGGAAGCACCAGGAAGCATCTGGAGGTAGGGATGGGGGAGCAGGTGTCGGATACTGGCTTGTGGAAAAGAATTCTCAAGCATACAAGAGCTAGGAAGAAGCTGGTTGTAGTGGCACAGGGCTGAAATCCCAGCCCTCCAGGGGGTGGAGATGGGAGGACTGCAAGTTTGAGCCCAGCCTGGACAATTCAGTGATTTAGCAAGGCCCTGTGTCACAATAAAAAATAAAAAAGGGGCTGGGCATGTAGCTCGGTTCTAAGTCCTAGTGTGGGAGGGATGGAGGAGGGGAAAGAGGAGGAGATGCTAGAAGTAAAGAGCTGAAGGAGGATTGTCAGGGAAGAAAACCCAAAATGGAGGGCGCAACCCAGGGGGCAGAGGCCACCTTAGTCACTAACGTGTCTTCCTGTGCTGGGACCTCACCCTGCTCTACCAATCTCTAGAGCAGAGCAGCAACAGGAAGAGACAAAAGCATAGGTTGGGCAGAGACAGTTCTTTTACCCAGGATCCTTTAGTCACGTCAGAGAACTCACTCTCCCAAGTTCAGCCAGTGAAGCTGCCTCTAGTTCACAGTGAGAAAGAACAAGTCGCTAGCATTATTTAAGCTTCTTGAACTACATACATATGCTCTATTGATGGAAAATAAATTCAAAAATGGACACACAACATTTTTAGAGATGTAGTTTCCTCTCTTTGTCACCATTTGTCTGGTATACAATACCCCGGGTTGAATCATACAGGATGTTGAAAAGTAGGCAGTTCTTCAAAAAAGATATGTGGAATAAAGAACAGCTTGGGCCAGCATGGTGGAGTACGTGTGCACTCGCAACATTGCGAGGCTGAAGTAAGAGAGTTAAACTTCCCTGCTTGAGCAATGTGGTGACTTATCAAGATTCCATCTCAAAATAAAAAAGAGCTGGGGATATAGTTCAGTGCAGAGGTTCTAAGTTCAATCTCCAGTACTGAAATAAAAGTAGCTTAGAAGAAATATGCATAGCAAATTATATGAGAGCATCTACTTTTAAAAATCTTATTTAAAGGCCAGCGATTAAGTTCAAATGGCCTAAGTTCAATCCCTAGTACTGCAAAAATAAAACTAAAAAAAATTTTTTTTAAATCTTACTTAGAAAAAAGCTAAAATCTCAGAATAGGTTTCAGGATGATAATTCTCATGAACAAAGGATTTAAATGACAAGATTGAATTCATTTTATGCTACCAAAATTATTTTTATTTTCCAAGTACATAAGGCATACATCCTTACTGGATTTGAAATTATCAGCAAATAATAAATCCACTTCTACAGTGAAACAGGCTCCCAGCTGGTAGGATTATAAATTCATGTCACTCTTAGCAAGTGGTTTGGGAAGTAGTACAGAGCCTGTACTATAATATATATCCTCTGACCCAATAATTGCAAAGCAAGAAATTTATCCTTAGGAAAAAAAGCAAAGAAGGGTAGAAAAAGATTTCTGGCAGATTTTTTTGGGAAGGCTGTTTATAATAGATTGTTAAAACCAAATTAAATCCTAAAAATTCCCTGGTACATTTTGTAGAATAAAATCGAGTCATTAAAATGATGTGAAGCATTTATAACAGGAAATAGTGATATAATATTAAATGAAAAGGACACAAGAGTGTATTCATGCCATGAAAAAATGCATAGAAGAAATACTAGAAGAAAACAGATAAAAGCTAGTACATCAAAGCACTGCCCATTACTTTGAATGTGGGACAAGTGACCTTTTCCCTCTTTCTTTCAACTTTTCTGTTTTAAAAGATTTATCATTTTAAGTTTGTTTTAGCCATCAAACAAACTTATCTGCACCCAATCTAGTCTTGCCCAAGGAACAGCATGTTTTGAATATAAATTCCTGCTTGTTTCAATATATAAAAATTCACTATTGGTATACTCCAAAAATACTTCTTTTACAAATACTATTTAATGAGGAACAGATGATAGAGTCATAGACCTGGACACATTCTCACATTATGTCCTCTAAAATGGGGATAATAAGCCAAATGAAATCTCTCCTTTAATTATTTGTACTTTTGAAGTTGCTGGTTTTTTTGGTTTTTGTTTTTTTTTTTTTCTTTTTTTGGTTTTTTGAGACAGGGTCTCACTTTGTAGTTCAGGCTGGCCCTGAGCTCAGCCTCAAACTCACATCACAGCAGTCCTCCTGCCTCTGCCTCCCGAGTGCTGGGATTATAGGCGTGAGCCACCATGCCTGGCACTGTGGTATGTGATACTGGTTGCTGCTGGGGTGAGTCTCTACACCCAGTATTATATGTGGTTACCTGGGAATCGAACCTGGGCCCTTGTGCTTGCAAGACAGGCGCTGGAACCACTGAGCTAACTCCCTGGCCATGAAGTTGCTGGGTTTTGTTTTTGTTTTTTTCTAGTACCAGGATTGGACTCAGGGCCTTGTACTTGCTAGGCAAGTGGGGCCACTGAGCTACACCCCCAGCCCTGCTGTTGTTTCTTGAGACAGGACTTTGTAGTCCAGGCTGTCCTCAAACTCATGGTGGTCCTCCTGCCTCAGCCTCCCAAGCACTGGGATAATAGCACTGTGCCACCATACCTGCACAGCTTGAACCCTCTCCTTTAAAAGCAAATGGGGATAAAATATCCATCTCTTCAGGTTTACTCGGTAGTAAATGTCAAATAATGCATATAAATCATTTAACTCAAATGCTGCCACACCAAGGTTGAAGGAGGATTGCTAGACAGTCTTTTTGGTGAGGTGCTGACTCACTACTTAGCACCTCTGGGCAAGTTATGTAACTCTTCATGCCTCAGTTTCTCTTTCTTATAAACTGGGAATAGTTAAAGTACTTGTTTCATGGCACTGTTAGATCAAAGGAGGCAATATGGAAGCATCTAGTAAGCACTATAATTGCATAAACACATCATTAACAGAAAGATTTATTTCAGCTATTCACCAGATAAATGCTAACAAGGGGGAGAAAAAAAAAATAACAATGTAGTCCCAAGAGCTTTGCATTTGCTTTTGTTGTTGTTTTTTGAAACAGGGCCTGGTATGTAGTTTAGGCTTGCTTCAATCTCAGTCTGTAGACCCGGCTGCCTTGAACACAGCAATCCTCCAGCTTTATCTTCCCGAGAATTACAGGCATGCACCACCATGCCTGGCTTGCATTTCAGGTTTTCAAAATGTAATTATTTTTAATCAATGTTACTAACACACGTGGAGAGTCCACAAAGCTAAAGAGTGCTGTAGATCATCTACTAGAGGAACCTAGCTCCTTCCCACCCCAAGAATGTCTAGAGGACAGCTTCACTGGGCCCTTGACCTGGGAGAAGTGAGTTCTCAGATAGAACAGTGAATTCTGGAAAAAGGAACTGGGTTTTCTCATCCCATCCGTTTTTGCCTCCTGTGCTGAAGTCGCACAGGGACAGGGCCCTGTCACAGGAAGCAAGCATCTTCCTAGGGACCATGGCTACACTACCCTGGAGGGCACATCAGAAAGCCCCCCTGCCCTGATCTAAGCTGCATTCTCCAACTTGGTTCCCGTCAGTAACACAGACAGCATTTTGCTCTCCCCATCAGATTCCTGGCTGACTTACAAATGGGGCAGAACTAAGCACACAGGAGGCAGCGCAGATGACCCTGAGCTTCTAAACAAGCAGCCTCGTGCCTTGCTCCGCATCCCAATACTGTCCCACAGAGAACTCTCCCAACTCTTGTAGGTGTTTCTCCTGGTGACACCTCCATACACTGAGAAGAACACCTTGACACTCCTCTTCCTCAAACTGATTTCCATTTTGGATAAAGATCTTCTGAGCTCATTGGCACTACGGTGCTACGTAGGCTTTTCCTTTGGTCATTCTTCTAATATTGTTGGTAATTTTTGTTAAGTATTTACAAGACCACTGTAAATACATTCCTATGATCATATTTTATTTCTTGTCTGTTTTGATTTTTGGAGGAAACCACAGCCTATTTCTACATTTGCTTAGTTGTGTTGTATCATTAACCTATCCCTCAAATCTTCCCATGATAACAGATTTGAAAAGCTACCAGTTCTATTTTTTTCTTGCAGCTGTCTTTTCTGGAACCCTGTCTTCCTACACCCACCTGGACCGGTTACACTCTGTTCTTCTGCAATTCCACTTGACCATTTATCATCTTGGCAGTTTGTTTCACTTTTCCTCTCTTTCCAGAATCATCTTTCTCATTCTCAGTTTATTCTTTTGAAGATTTTTTGTTTCGCTGCAGTAGTGAGAATTGAGCCCAGGGCCTCCCATACGCTGGGCAAGCACTCTGTCACTGGGCTACATGTCCAAACCCTTTTTATTTTACTTTTTGAGACAGGGTCTTACTGAGTTGCTCAGCCTGCCCTCAAACTTGCTATCCTTCCTGCCTCAGATTTCTGAGTAGTTGAAATTACAAGAGTGTGTTGTTTGGGCCGGGGACTTAGCTCAGTGGTTCTGGTGCCTGCTTTGAAAGCACAAGATCCCCGGTAGCAAAAAAAAAAAAAAAAAAAAAAAAAAAAATTCTACCTGGCTCACATTAAAATATGTACATACTTATTTAGATTCTTCATTTTTATAGAGACAGTATATCCCTTGAAGGATTACAAAGGAAGGACATATAGGATGAGATTTCTTGCTACCAGGTACATCTAATATGAGTTAGTTCTACACTTCAGCTTGATTTGTAGTTAGGCTGCATAGAAAACTCTCAGTCAGAAGATATTTTCCTTCTAAAGGCAGTCTCCCTTGGCATTTTTGTTTACAGGACAGCTGCTGTTTTCAGACACTTCCTGATTCTCTGAATGTGACCTGTATTTAACAGGTGATGGCTTTTAGGGCAGAGGTCTTCAGCCCTCACTGTGTGGCAGAGAGGAATACTGGTATTTTAAAATACTACAAGGTGATTTCACAATAAGCTGTACACACCTATATCCCAGCAGACTTGGAGGCTGAGGCAGGAGAACTACAAATTCAAACCCAACCAGGGCAACTCAGTGAGCCTTTGTCTCAAAATTACAAAGAAAAAAAAAATTGAAAGGGCTAGGGATGAGCTCAGTGCCAGGGCCCCAGGTTCAACTCCCAGTACTCAAAGAGCAAACAGGCAAATCAAAAACTGGAGCCCACATAGCCCTGCTTCTGGTCCAGCATAAAGCTGGCACCTTGAGGGATGTAGAAGACTCTATTTAAGGATTTTTAGTTGATGAAAACGTTTAGCACACACACACAGATATTGCTTCCTGTTGGTCATTTGGCTACTTCTGCATAAGAGTCAGGTGTGCTTACTACCTCGTGCTCCAGCAGATGTGTTCACTACCAACTTGCAAGTCATTCTTCTGACTTGTTAGTATGTAGGTTCCTGCTTCTTACTCTAAGATAATACCCTATGTATGAGGAATATTTCTTCTTTCCAAAGACACAAGGCTTTGTATGGTTTTTGCAAACTTCATGGATGGGAGTTTAGATATACCTGGAAAAGCAGAACCCTACAAAGCCAATTGAATGTGAGATAAGTTATAGGAGTCACAGCAGTCAGAATCGATGGGTTTCAGGAAACCACTTTAAACTTAGGACTTGTAAAAAGCAAAGTTAGAGGCCAGAGATTTAAGCTCAGTGGTGCTGCCTCTGCCTTGCAAGTACAATGGTCCTAAGCTCAATCCCTGGTGCTACTACTACTACTAATTTTTAAAAGGCAAATTTATTGGTCTGCATGAAATTTCCAGAAGTAGCATGCAGCCTTACATGACAGTGCTAGAGACTTCCAAGTGAAGCGGCACTAGTTCACTTGCACGGTATGACTGAGGAGCGAATTAATTCCACTTCTTCCACGTGTTTTCTGAGACCATACTGTTGGGTAGTTCTGCACCACAGAATTTAAAGATGAAGAGAAGCACAGCTGAGGTGCTAGTTTGTTCTTTACAGAGCAAAGGCATAAGGCAAAGTGAGGAGGGCAAGAAAGGCTAGGAGGAGACTCAGGGAAAACCCACAGCAGGTGAGGAAACCAGAGAAAAAGGGGCTCAAACGCGGAGGCCTGGGAAGCTCTCGCTTCCTGCACTGACCGTGTTCAGTCTCTTTTGTCCCCATCAGTTTTTCTTTTTTTTTTTTTTTAGGTTTTTTTGAGACAGGGTCTTGCTTTTGTAGTTCAGGCTGGCCCTGAGCTCAGCCTCCAACTCACATCACAGCGGTCCTCCTGCCTCTGCCTCCCGAGTGCTGGGATTACAGGTGTGAGTCACCACGTCCAGCACTGTGGTATGTGGTGCTGGTTGCTACTGGGTGTGGGTCTCTATGCCCAGTACTGTATGTGATTACTCAAGAATTGAAACCGGGTCCTTGCGCTTGCAGGACAGGTGCCAGAACCACTGAGCTAACTGCCCGGCCCTCTTGTTATTCTTTTGCTGCGCTGGGAATTCAATCCATCACATGCTCGGTGAGGGCTCTACTACTGAGCTATATCCCCAACCCTTTTTGAGAGGATATCATTTAAGTTACGCAGATTGAGATCCTCCTGCCTCAGTTCCTGGGTAGCTGGCCTTACAGGTATATGACACATGCGTGGCTAATCTACAACTCTATTCTCCATGGGTTAACTTTTACTAAAAATTCTACTAACATGGTTCAAACCTAAATTAGACCCAAGAAATTGCTTTTAAAGCTGGAGATATGACTCAGTGGTCACTTGCCTAGCATGCACAAGGCTCTGGCTTACACTTTCAGTAACACACACACACACACACACACATACACACACACACACGTTTTGCAAGGGATTTGAGGGTCAGTCAGAATTTTCCACCTTAGTTCAACATCAATCAGAATTTATCAAGTCATCTACTAAGTAGTCAGCATCAGGAAGAGTGCTGTGATGAGTCTTTATTAATATCAATGATTATAAATTAGATTCAAAACACCAGTGGTAAGAATGGGCGTGTCACTAATGCTTGATTCCTGTGGAAGTGAAATGACCGAGACCGAATGAGCGAGCCATCTCTCATCAGTAACCTAACAGTGTTAGTAATGTTAGAAGGTTATCAGTATGCTTCATGGCTAGTTATAAAAGTGGTTTATTTCCCTTGCTTGATTACCACAGTCACTAGACTCAATTCTCTGTTTAATTTTTCCTAATAGTTCAGCTATTTCCAAGAAAAACAATCCTTTGAAGCCTGGCATTGCAGATAACATTATTACTTTGTATTGGCTTTTTAAAATCAGGTGGCTCTGCAGAAACGGAACCTCAAACTGTCTATGTGGTTCTCACTTCATAACCCTTAATGTGCTTTGGGCTTTATTTTTGCATCTCATGATTATCAAGTAAGAAATTCACTTACAGCAAAGCACAGTAGCAGGAATCCTGAAGCACAACAGGATTCCTCACCAAATCGGACTACGAACGGAACAGATACAGGTGAGTTTCATGCTGCCAAATTTTTTATCCAGAACACCTGAGGATTATAAAGCCATCTCTTTTGTACTAAAAAAAATTTTTTTTTCTAACTAGTCATGGCAAGAAAAGGAGAACAGTATCCTTATCGTGTGTAGGCCTAACAAACATTCACTATGTACACACTTCACCAGAGATAAAAATCTTGGTTCAAAATATGCTGAAATAAAATAGGTAAACGAATGCCATTCTGAGCACACAAAAGGAATGTTAATAGTATTCATTCACAGTCAAGGGTGAAGTAAAAAGAAAGTTGAGTAAGTGAAATAATGTTTTGCTCAAACAGCAAATGTAGGACACAGGTGTGGCCAAGGAGCAGCTCTAAAACAAGACTGGTGCTGAGCGCAGGTTAGGGACTTGACAGACCTCTCTGTTTCTTTGGAACCTCCCTCCTCGATCACCCCCACATGCCCACTAGGCTGCTTCAGCACACGACAGCCAGATGAGACTAAACTCTCAATTACTTTTTGTGCTGTCTGGCAACACAATGGAATGGTTAATAAAATCGATTTCTTGTTGAGACAAGACATGTCTGAATCCATTTCTCCTAGAGTAGGAGGTTAAAAAAAAAAATTACTATTCTGTATCTGAGTCTCCTAAAATGGAATTGAACCAGACAGGTATCACTTCAGAGTCAAAGCACGAGATGCCATAATGACTACCTGGCTTGTAAAGCACTTCCCGCTGCTTCGCATTGGCATAAGCATTTAAGACAACGGGTAACAGAACCCTACAGCTCAAATGATTCATTCCAATGCATTTCTGATTCTGCCTAAGTGGTCACAGGAAGTCTAAACACAACGTACATGCTTTCTTCTTTTATAAATGCAAGTTATCTCAATACAAAGAACAATTCCTGAGTCAGGAGCTGGGAAACTATTGAGAATAGGGGCTAACACCCTGCCTTTGGGTGGCACAGCCTCTCTCACCTCTTCCTTTGTGCTCATAGCGATCGCGTGGACAGCACGGTATGTAATGGTGGCTGGTCTTCCCTAAGAGCACAACAAACCAAACACCCCGGGGACCAGGACACACTGTTCACCAAGGACCGGCTTTCCACAGCCTACTGATGTTAAGACTGTTTTGAGAATTCGAGTCTACTTCTTATACAACATTCCTTTCTGCTGGATTTGGCTAGTGTGCCATCAGATACTTTATTGTGAGACAAGCCTCTGCAGAGGCTCACTCAGGAACTTTCACCTTGGCGTTTACGTAAGCAGAATGATAGTAAAACGGCCTAGAAGTGTTTTTCATAATACGACGTGACATCACTTTCGTAGTTCAGGAGCCCTGGGTATTGGATGGATCCCATGGACAGTACAGACAAGGTCTGAAAAACTTTTCCCTCTGTTTCTCAGCAAAACGTAAGTCCAGATAAAAAAAGGAAAAGAAAAAAAAATAAATGACACAACTGTGGGATAGAAAAACATACTTTCTGAGTCGTTTACCCTATAAATATCATACACAGCAATTTGGCTTGAGTATAGTCTTTAACAGTTCCGACAAGCCAGGTGTTTTTCATTCAACTTTAGAAACTGCCAATACACTTTTACAATTGATTCCAGTTATCTGGCTTTTTAGCTTAGCTTGAGGTAACCTTTCCTGCTCAATATGCCTTCGTTCTTCCTCTCTCCCACAGCAATACATCCCAACTCTTATTCCAGGAAGCCCTTCTGTGCATTTAAATGGAGGTGCATCAAGGCATACCACTTGCTATTTAATGATCAAATATTATTTCATTCCATTTTCTTCCCTTTTCTGCAATACTGGGGAGCAAACTCAGGATCTTGTGCATGTCTGTGAGGCTGGTGCCAGAGTTAAATCCCCAGCCCTTATTCCATTTTCTTTTTTTTTTTGTTTTTTTTTTTAGGTTTTTTGAGACAGGGTCTCGCTTTGTGGTTCAGGCTGGCCCTGAGCTCAGCCTCCAACTCACATCACAATCCTCCTGCCTCTGCCTCCCGAGTGCTGGGATTACAGGCGTGAGCCACCACGCCCGGCACTCTTATTCCATTTTCTTAAAGTAGCACCTTATAATTTTTTAAACATTTTCTAAAGCTATTAGTTTGATTAAGTCATAACTAATATATAGAGATCAGCCAGAAGTTACTTCAAAGTATCATATCCAAGTATGTAAAGAAAAGCTTAATGTTACCTTGATGAATCCAGAATTCATTCAACTGTAATCACAGGACATAAGACTTGAACTTTTTCTTAGAACTTTGCACAGGCAGATACTGCGTTGCTGGACAGTTTTCTGTCTTGTCCAGCCCCTGGCAAGCTTCACACTCAGCAGTGTCCGTGGTACTTTAACCAGCGGCTCCCTGCTGAGAGCGTGACCACCGTGGGCTAGAGGCAGACAGGTGGTAATCCTCAAAGGACAGGGAAAAAATCAAAGCTACTGGCAGAAAACAGCCAGCAGACTCGACCCAGGTGCTTCCCTGAGGAAAAAAAATAAAATCAAACACACCACAGCAACATAATTCTACTTTTCACTGAGAGAAATGTACAAGGCTGCCCCCCAAAAAGCCTTGTCCAAGGTTTTTTCTTTATTGTTGTTTATTTTGAGTAAGACAAAACCACAAGTTGGGGCCATGAAGTAAAAATACAGATGGAATGGAAAACAGTCTCTTGCCATGATCTCTCATTTCCAAGTGACATTTTATATGGAAGTTATTTCATTTGTGTCACTTGCTTTTGTAAAATGAGGAATCAGAATTTTGCTAATCAATATATAAAAAGCAGTAAGAATCCTTGGCAAAGCTCTATAGACATAATTATACATTTATATTTTTACCAATAAAGGAGGGGACAAAAAGGGAGGACTAGAGGCTGATACAAAACAAAAGAAAGTTTTGGTGCTTTTTCTAAACTCCTGCCATACAGGAGTGTTTTTAAAATATTTTTCACAAGATTGTGTTCAATTACCCCACCCAGTCCATTCCTTTCTTTTGTGAGTTGTTCCCACCCTCCAGAAAGCAAATGAAGTAACAGTTTTGTCCAGTACCCCTCAGGGAAAACAAGAGGGGGGGCTGGGCTGAGAAGGAGGGGATGTGACCAGTGACATTGCCCTGGAGAGGACAGGACCACACAGTTCTCTCCAGCTTTAATGAACATAAACAGGGAACAGGCCATTGGCAGTCATGTTACATGTAACGGGTATGCACTTTTACTTCACATTGAAAACCCCGTACGGTAAACAACAGAATCAAATCCGAATTTTTAAAAGATTTTTTTTTTAAATAGAAAAGAAAAATTTCAAAACTAGAGAGCCACTCTGGTAAGACTCTAATGTGCATTTGAAGTACTGAAAAGCAGACATTTTCCCCATGGAGTGATGTCACTACAATGTGTGTACTGCAGTCAGCAATGGAAACTTGTGAAGTGTAAGGATTCTTGTGGAAACAAGTGCTGAGAAGAAACACTGGCCAGGACACAGCCGTGAGCAGGCGCTGTGGGAGTAAGGCTCTGAGAGAGGAAGGACACTGGTCCCAGGCTAGAGGTGGATGTCTGGTCAATCGTCTCGCTCGAAGGGGCAAGAATACAATTGGCAGGATTCAAGGGGGCACTGCTGCAGCCCCAAAGCGAGTCTTTTAATTTTCACTCCTGAGCGATGTGTTTCCCAGACTTCAGCAAGGTCTCCTCAGGAGGATTTGCTTTCCGCTGCGTAATAACGATACAGGAAACCTAGGAGAACAGCGCCCACAATGGGAAAAATCCAGTATGTCCAGCAACTAGAAACAAGAAAAAAAGCAATGAAGTTGTAAATATTTTACAACAAACCGACACTAGCTTTCAGAATTGACATTTTTTTTTTTTTTTTTTTTTTTTAGGTTTTTGGAGACAGGGTCTCGCTTTGTGGTTCAGGCTGGCCCCGAGCTCAGCCTCAAACTCACATCACAATCCTCCTGCCTCTGCCTCCCGAGTGCTGGGATTACAGGCGTGAGCCACCACGCCCGGCACTGTGCTATGTGGTACTGGTTGCTGCTGGGTGTGGGTCTCCACACCCAGTATTGTTATGTGGTTACCGGGGAATCGAACCCGGGCCCTTG
>PVIR01000855.1:0-38279 GCA_004026965.1 Petromus typicus | reverse complement strand
AGAATTGACATTTTAATACTTATGTAGGCAAGCAGTTTTGATTTTATTTGGGGAAATCTAATTGCTTTTATCACATAGTAGCTGCAAAAAACCTAAATTATGTTTTTGTTTTATCTGTGTACTTCAGGTTGGCTTCAAACTCACTATATATCCTACACTGGCCTCGAACTTATGGTGATCTTTCTGCCTCAGCCTCCCAAGTGAAAGGATTACAGATGTGCACTACCATGCCTGGCAGACCTGCACTGTTTTGGAGTGCCAATATTAAAAAGTAAATTTTTTAAAATAAAAATATCAAAAAAGATCTGTACACACTCCTCTATGTGTTTCCATAAAGACATATATGGTTGTATCTGGGTTATCAGATTATAGATAGTCTAAATTTTTCTCCTTTACAGCTAGGAGAGGTGGTACACATCTGCAATCCCAGGACTTGAGAGGCTGAGGCAGGAGTATCGCCCCAAGTTCAAGACCAGATGAGTTACAGAGTTAGTTTAAGGACAGTCTGAATTACATAGTGACTCTATCTTAAAACAACAAGGCCGAGGATTTAGCTCAAGTGGTACCATGCATACCTTGCAAGCACAAGGGTCTGAGTTCAATTTCCAGTACCGCAAAAACAACAACAAAAAACCAAAAACATTTTTCTTCTTTGTGCTTTTGTTTTTCACATATTGAACTGGGGTATAATTCAGTGACAAGCACTTGTCTAACATGTGCAAGGCCCTAGATTCAATCTCCAGGGCCTCTAATATACATATACATAATTAATATTTTCCCCATGGTAGGGATTGAACCCAGGGCCTCATGCATATTAGATACTCTATGGAGCTATACTTCTGGCTCAAGTTAAAAGTCCTCAAGTAGGAAAAAACTATCACTATTTAAGTGTGTATGTATAGGCATTTCCATGTCTATTCCATCACAAATTTGAAAGCAGAATCTAATTCAGCTATCAGCAGTATTTTATCTGCTTCACATGTTATTTTTATTTATTTATTTATTTTTAGGTTTTTTGAGACATGGTCTCACTTTGTAGTTCAGGCTGGCCCTGAGCTCAGCCTCCAACTCACATCACAGCAATCCTCCTGCCTCTGCCTCCCGAGTGCTGGGATTACAGGCGTGAGCCATCATGCCCGGCACTGTGGTGTGTGGTACTGGTTGCAGCTGGGTGTGAGTCTCCACTCCCAGTATTGTATGTGGTTACCGGGGATCGAACCCGGGTCCTTGCACTTGCAAGACAGGCACCGGAACCACTGAGCTAAATCCCTGGCCCTTCACATGTATTTTTAAAATTTAATCCTTTCCACAACCTATAAAACCACCACCCTCCCCTCATACACAGGAGACATAATCTTCCCACTCCAAGTCCCAAGCTGGTCAGGTGCTGATTCTAAACTGTCCTCTTGATTTCTAGTTGAGACTGGACACTAAAAAGGATGTGCACATAAAGAACGTAACAATAGTTCTACAGAGTTAAGAGAATTGCAGTTGGCTGAAAAAGCACCACAGGCAACTTTCCTTGAGTGCTTCAAAACAGTAGCCCTTGTCCCTAAAGTCGTTCTTCTGTGGTGGAGTAAGTCAGGACTGCTAGCTTTAAATGTAAAGCTCTATCATATAAGTGATCTGGCTGCCTCTCTACTGAACACACATCCAGTCTAGATATTAAAAGGTTTGCAAGCCAAAAACTCCAGATGAAGTTCATAACAAAAATGCTTCTCTTTGCCTAAACATGCCTAAGACCCTGTACATCGAAGTAAGGCAGAAAGCTTCTCTGAACAAATTTGGTAGTTGGCCAGGCAGCCTTTGTTAAAAAAATAATAATAATTATCAGGATGGCATTTGTAATGGCAATATGGCACATGGGAACAATCACATGCTTTCCCCATAAGAGAAATGAATCCAGACCTTTTGAAGAGCCACAACAAAGACTAGAGCCCAAACACAGGATACTTGAGAAAACACTGAAGAAAAGGCCTCAGCGCAAAAAATAATAGTTGGCCATCAATCTTCACAATAATCTTTCCTACTACTTAGCTGCCAAGGAGGAGAAGAGAAAACACATTTATACTGCAGTAAGGGAGGTTAAGTTCAACAACAACCTCCTACCATCAGCCAGAATTTTCTTCTTGGAGATTCATCCGTGTTACTGCATCGAGTTATGGCACTTAGTTATGAACCATTTATTTTTATTGCAGGAATATACCATAATATATTCACTCATTTTATTAATGGATGACTATTTGGATAGCTCCCAATGTTTGAATTCTTGAATAATGTTGCTATGAACATCCTTGCACATATTTCCTGGTATATTCGGGCACAATTTCTCCTGATTTTTTTTTTTTAGAAAGGGTCTTGTTATGTATTCCAGGCTGGCCTGGAACTTGTGCAGATCCTCTTGCTTTGACCTCCTGAGTGCTGGCATTATCGGCATGATCTACCTTGTCGGTCCTTCCCTTTTTGGTGGCATTGGCAACAGAACCCAGGGCCTTTGCTACATCCTCAGCCCATTCTTTTGGTACTTTGAGACATGGGGGTCTGACTTAAGTCTCCAAGTTTCCTAGGCTGGGTATGAATTTGTGATACCCTGATTCAGACTCCTAATTCAGATGGTGTATAATATCATGCTTGGCTACCTTTGCCCATTTAAATTTTTTTTTTTATTTCTTTGATTTTTGTGTTTGGTTGGCTTGGATTCTTGGAGACAGGGTCTTGCTATGTGGTGCAAGGTGATCTTGAACTCTGTGGAACAAGATAGCCTGGAACTCCTGACAATCCTCGTATCTCAGGACTGCTAGCATCACAGCTGTGTGCCACCACACTAGGCATCATTTTATTTTTTCTTTTAATTTTTTGACAGGATCTCACTATATAGTTCAAATTAGCTCTGACCTGACTATGTAGCCCCACACTGGCCTCAAATTTGTACTGATCCTCCTGCCTCAGCTTCCCAAGTGCTGGAATTATAAGTGTGTGATACCTGCCTAAACAATCTTTTCTTTTTTGTTCGTTTTGAGTCCTTAAGAGTCCTTTACATATTTTTGGACACAACTCCTTGCCAGATATATGAAAATATTTTCTCCCATTTTATAGTGTGTTTTTTCACTTTCTTGATACCATCAGCACAAATGTTTTTAATTTTGGGGTTTTTCTGGGGGTGGGGTACCAGGGATTAAACTCAGCACCTTGGCCTTATAAGGCAGGCGCCAGAACCACTGAGCTAAATCCCCAGCCCCAATGATTTTAATTTTCATTAAGTATAGATTACTTTTCTTTTGTCCCTTTTACTTTTTATTTTATTTAGGTTTTTTTTTTGTTTTTTTTTTTCTGAGACAGGATCTTGCTTTGTAGTTCAGGCTGGCCTTGAACTGACTATGTAGTCATGGTAGCCTCAAATTCATGGCAATCCTGCCTCTGCCTCCTGATTACAGAGGTGAGCCACCATGTCTGACATTGTTGTATGTGGTACCGAGGATCGAACTTGGGACCTTGTGCTTGCTAGGCAGATGCCGGAACCACTGAGCTAAATCCATGGCCCTGTCCCTTTTACTTTTGGTAATTTGTTTGGTTTGCCTGCTTTCAAACTCTAAACAGACAGATTCACATTATTTACTTTTCCTTTATTAAAGTTAAATTTCTGGTTCAGTTAACATCAGCTTTATATTTTTCCAGAAAAAAATTTGCTGAAAAAACATTATTTAATTATCATTTTTGTCCCAACCTAATAAAAGGCTTCCTTTACTTGGTGATTTTTTTTCTTTTTTTTTTTTGAGACAGTGTCTTGCTTTGTAGTTCAGGCTGACCCTGAGCTCAGCCTCCAACTCACATCACAATCCTCCTGCCTCTGCCTCCCGAGTGCTGGGATTACAGGCGTGAGCCACCACACCCGGCACTGTGGTATGTGGTACTGGTTGCTGCTGGGCGTGAGTCTCCACGCCCAGTATGGTATGTGGTTACTGGGGATCGAACCCCGGTCCTTGCGCTTGCAAGACAGGCGCTGGAACCACTGAACTAACTCCCCGGCTCCCCGGTGATTTTTCTTTTTAAGAAGTCTCACCATCTTGCTCAGGCTGGTCTCAGATCCTGGGTTCAAGTGATCCTCATGCCTCAATCTATGAACAGCTGGAACAACTAGAAGGTGCCACCACATCATGGCTGTCTACTGAATACAAGTGCAGAAGTGAAGTGATTCATATTTTTAATTTACTAGATAAAGGTGATTGTAGCCATTTACATTCCTCTAGGGGTGCTTTCGAGCCTCAGTGATCCACTTCTCCAATTTTTATTTTCAGAATTTAAGATTTTTGCTAATGTAGGTACCTATAATTTTAACTTGTATCTTTCTGTTGATAAATAACATTAAAACCTTTTTCCCACATGCTTATATCTGTGTTTTTTCATCAGATTTTTTTCCCAAGCCAAGGATTCGACAGTTATCTCAAGTAAAAACTTTCATGGGATGGTAATTCATATTTTTCAGACCTCATACTATTATATTAGTACAAGAGATATAAGTAAACCTCTAAGAAGGCCAGGGATTTAGCTCAGTGGTTCTGGCGCCTGTCTTGCAAATGCCAGGACCCAGGTTCCATCCCCGGTAACCATATACAATACTGGGCGTGGAGACTCACGCCCAGCAGCAACCAGTACCACATACCACAGTGCTGGGCATGGTGGCTCACGCCTATAATCCCAGCACTCAGGAGGCAGAGGCAGGAGGATTGCTGTGATGTGAGTTGGAGGCTGAGCTCAGGGCCAGCCTGAACTACAAAAGCGAGACCCTGTCTCAAAAAAAAAAAAAAAATTTAAGACCTTTAAAAATTACATAAACCTTTTAATTAGTCAAATTGATTGAAACTGTGAAAATTAATTTTTTTAAGGTAAAAAAACTACTGAATTTGCAATGATCTGGGCAAAAAAAAAAAAAAAAAAAATCAGCTATCAAACTGTACCCAGGTTATACAAGTATATTACAGAAGAACTTCTTGCCAGACATTACATTCAGCACAAGGAGGACTGAGAAAGGAATACTAACCTTTTGCACGAATTGCTTTTTGAAGGATCCTGAAGACACAAGTCCAAAAACAAAGAGAAAAAAGATTAACACAGCACACAAACCATTTTGATAACAGAACTTGATGCATTTTGATATTTACAAATTTATAAGCAACAGATGGACCAAGAATCTTACTTCCGGGACTGGGGATTTAGCTCAGTGGTTCCAGTGCCTGTCGTGCAAGCTCAAAAGGACCTGAGTTCGATCCTCAGTAACCACATACAATACTGGGTGTGGAGACTCATGCCCAGCAGCAATCAGTACCACATACCATAGTGCTGGGTGACAGAAGCAGGAGGATTGCTGGGCCTTCAAAGCAAGACCCTGTCTCAAAAAAATAAATAAATAAATAAAAAAGAATCGTACTTCCGGTACCAGAAGAATTACTAGTGACAGCGTTGAAATGACCTAATTTTTTTTTTTGGATACAAGGTCTCACTTTGCAGTTCAGGCTAGCCCTGAACTCGCTATGTAGCTCAGGCTAGCCTCGAACTCAGCAATACTCCTGTCTCTGCCTCTTGAGTGCAGGGGTTACAGGTGTGAATCACTGCACCTGGAATTGTGGCATGTGGTTATCAGTGCTGGGCTTACAGGCCATGCCAGGCATTGTGGTATGTGGTTACTGGGATCAAACTTAAAATCTTGCACTTGCCAGGCAGACAGACACCAGAACCACTGAGTTAAATCCCAGTCCTGACCTAAACTTTTTTAGATGTAAAAAAATGCTGATGATTGAATGGACTAAAGTTTAATTACAATGACAGCCCTGATTCTTCTGGGTTTGCCACTGGCAGTACCTAAGATTACATTTTCTGAAAACATTTTTAAAAGCCCCTAAAACGCTTCTAGTATATATGAACCGTGAAATGCTCAAGACCGTGATTGCTTAGTAGCACACAGAAATGGATACCATTTCTTATTGGATACCAACTTATTCTATGAAATCTTAATAATTTTGATTGAAAACTTTCTTACACAATGAAAAGGGGAAGAACATTTTAAGGGAAAGAAAATACCAAAATAATCTTCAAAACAAATTTGACAATAAAAAGCAATATAAGTACTGATATATGTCACAATGTGGATAGAACTTCAAAATATGCTAAATGAAAAAAACTAGACACAGAAAACCACAAAGTATATAGGATATATATCCATGGATATAAGGATATCCATATATATATATATATATATATATATATATCCATATATATATATATATATATATATATATCCATGGATATATCCATATATATATATATATCCATATATATATCCATGGATCTAAGGATATCCATATATAGGATATATGAAACATCTAGATCAGGCCAATCAACAGAGGCAGAAAAGTAGATTGGTGGTTGACTCATGCTAGGTAGAGGAAGGAGAAGGGTGGAAAATGACACGAGCAAATATGGAGTTTCTAGAGTGATAAAACTGTTGTAGAACTGACTGTTGAACAATTTTATGAATACACTAAAAAATCATTGACTTGAACATTTTAAAGAGGTAAGCTGTATGGTATGTAAATATTTCAATAAAATTTTATTCTTAATAAATTATTTTTACTCAATTTAAGTACATATTAAACGAAGATATTACATTCATTAATTAGCTATACAGGATAAAAGTCCTGCTAAATTATTGCCAGAGAACAATAACCCATTAGCATTGTATGTTGCTGCCCAACATATCAGTTGGGCTATGCAGAAATATGCAGAGGATTATAGTCTGCTTCCCAACAATTTTCAATAATTTCCAAAAATTTTCAGGAACCATATATACCAGTCCAGAGACACTTTAGAGCAGTACATGAAATGACTTTTAATTTCCTATGTCAGCAATATTACCATGCAAATGAACACATGCCCCAAACCTGAAAGAAATTAGTCTATAGGTAAGTAATACTTACAATGAAAGGTTGTAGAAAAAACTGCTAATATACTACCGTACTTCTTTGAGACCTTGATGGTTATTGTTATCTGGGGCATTCCTGCTACTGTAGCATGGACTGGACATGGACTACACATTGCAGGTCAATCTTCTTTGAGATACACAATAGAAATTACTATTGCACAGATATGGGAGGTGGTCGAGGCACTGATGTGATATGTGCATTACATTAATTTACACTGTTGTCCAGTTCACGACTCACTACAGTAGCCAAGAAATAATTGAATTCCATCAAGAAGACATCTATCGTCTTTTATGCTTCATCTATCCAGACAGCAATGTTTTATAGAACAAAAAACATAGTTATCATAAAAAATATTTTAAGCCTTTAGTATGAAGGGCTTGTATGAAAGCATCACACAGTAATACAGGAAGTATGATGTGCGATCTATAAGTAATTAAAAGTCAAAGTTAATATAAATAAATTCTCTACATTTTAGTTTTTAGCCTCCTTTACAACCCAAATACCTAGACAGGTGCTTAGTAGAGTGAGTCTTGACAATGTCATTAGCACAAAGAAAGAATAGAGAACTATGACTACAATACTCTGAAATTATAGTCATTTCTAGTAAACAATAAATAACTAGGACCGGGCATTTAGCTCAGTGGTTCCGGCGCCTGCCTTGCAAGTGCAAGGGCCCGAGTTTGATACCCAGGAACCACATACAAAATCATGGCATGGAGACTCACACCCACCATCAATCAGAAGTAATCCCAGCACTTGGGAAGCAGTGGCGGGAGGACTGCTGTGAGCTCAAGGCTGAGCTCAGGGCCAGCCTGAACTACAAAAAAAGCGAGACCTTATCTCAAAAAAAAAAAAAAAAAAAAAAAATGAATGAATAAATAAATAACTGAAAATATACAAGATTTTTTTTTTTTTTTTAGGTTTTTTTTTTTTTTTTTGAGACAGGGTCTCACTTTGTGGTTAAGGCTGGCCCTGAGCTCAGCCTCAAACTCACATCACAGCAATCCTCCTGCCTCTGCCTCCCGACTGCTGGGATTACAGGCATGAGCCACCACGCCCGGCACTGTGGTATGTGGTACTGGTTGCTGCTGGGTGTGAGTCTCCACACCCAGTGTTGTATGTGGTTACCGGAGATCGAACCCGGGTCCTTGCGCTTCCAAGACAGGAGCTGGAACCACTGAGCTAACTCCCCGGCCCTACAGGATTTTTTTTTTAACTTAAGTACATTAAAGCGTTCCTGTTTTGAGATTACTTTATCCCTGGATGCAAAGAAGACCCACTTGTCTAACAGTGGAGCACAGAGAAGAGAAAGAAGTACCTACCCCTGGAACACGGGGAGCCTTGTCAATGCTAAATTAGAGCAGCCCCACTTTCAGCCAACTGTTACACCACAGTAAAAGGAAGGGATGGCAAGGCCTAGAGCTTAGCAGCCAACTCTTTGAGGCAAGTTTGGAAAGAAGTCAAGTGAGGCTTTGCTTTTGTTTTATCTGATTTTGTTTTTTGATTTTTAATTTTACAAAACTGAAAAGTAAACGTTCTAACATATAATCTCTTCAACTTCACCTTTCCTCCATCCATAGTTCCTTAATCCTCATTTCCATGCCAAAGCTCTGCAGTGAATTTAATGGATGCTTCAGTGAAACTCAGTTTATAGCTAACTTCAGCTAACCCTTTGGGTGGTCAGGCGTATGTGGCTAGTTATCTTCATGCCTGGATTTTAACGCTCTCCACTGTTCACATGGAAAATAAATTACAATGCTATGATTTTAGTTATAAAAGAGCAGGTTAAGCTCAAAGTTCTAGTGTTGGCCCACCAGGTAATCAATACACCAGTTTTTTATTCTCTAAGGAGTTTGGAATATATCTACATATAACAAAATTGCTATGTCTGCTGTTATTTTAGTTCAAAAATAAATTAACTGTTGAAATAAAACTGGCTCCTAAAATTCAAGATTCATGAAGGTTTTAATTCCCTCAAAAAAAACATATGTTTTTTTGAGACAGGGTCTTGCTTTGTAGTTCAAGCTGGCCCTCAGCTCACTATGTAGCCCAGGTGAGCCTCGAACTCACACCAATACTCCTGCCTCTGCTTCCCAAGTGCTGGGATTACAGGCATGAGCCACCTTGCCCCGGCATTGTGGTATGTGGTACTTGGGACTTTGTGCTTGCAAGGCAGGCACCAGAACCACTGAGTTAAATCCACAACCTTCAAAAAATATTATTTATATACATATAAATACTAAAGATGGGCTTTATAGGGAAAAAGAAAATATTTTAAAATACATGAGAAATTTAGCTCATGACCAAAATTATGTCTAATACTGTTCAGCTCAATGTTAAATCATTTCTAAAATGAAAAGCTCAGATCCAATGATCTTACACTTTTTTTTAAGGCAGAGTCTTGTTATATAGTTCTGGCTGGGCCTCAAATTTACAGTAATCCTCCTGCCTCAGCTCGAGTGCTGGGATTACAGGTGTATGCCACCATGCCCAGCCAAACATACATTCTAAAATTGCATTACTTCAAATTAATCTTTTTTTGTACCAGGGATCAAACTCAGGAGCTTATATTTGTGAAAATCATATTATTTCAAGAGAATTTTCTGAGCTAAGGGCATTTTCTCAAAACGTACAGGAGCAGCAGCTTTCAAAAGAGTAGGGAAAAGAAATATCACTCTCTTATGTCTGGGGAAATTGAAGGAGCACTACAGGTAGATTTTTCTCTTTTCTACACGTTCTGGAAGAAGTATTTTCCCTGATATTCTTTCATAAGGCAGCATACCATAAAGTACTAACACATGAAATGATGAAGAGAACCACAAAAAAATGCCTTATCTGGCAATCTCGTGGGAAGGAATTCTGGGGTCAGTGAAGAAGAATTTCATCATGAGTTCTGTTTATGAGAAAACATGGGAGAGGAGTGCGCGCACACACTTAAGGAATGTCGTGTTTGAATACTCTGTCATCAGGACACAAATGTAAGAAAGAATGCGCTAGAACTGTGATCATGATGTATCAAAACAGAGAAAGAATCCTAAGTTTATCTTTAGCTTACAATAGTTTATAGTTAGGCTTTGAAAAACTTAAATGAAAGGTATAAAAAGTACACAATCAGCTTATGTTTTAATTCCTAAATTAGATGTTTGTTGTTCTAAGAGGATTCCAACCAAGTGTTTAAAATCAGAGGAAATGGATTTTAAACCACAGGACACCTTTAGTATTTGGGTGGTCTGGTGGAGTTTTTGCAGTTTTTATTTAGAACACTTTGGAATCTTTGTAGTCAGTAACTGAAGAGAAACAACTTGAGAACTTCTGGCTTCAAATTCTAAAAGGAATTTTTCACTCATAATGTCCTTGACTAAGTGAGTTACTGATATATGAATCTTAGTATGTGGTACTTCTAGATTAGAAAATTTAAGGACCAGGGCTGGGGATTTAGCTCAGTGATTCCAGCACCTGCCTTGCAAGCACAAGGTTCCTAGTTCACTCCCCAGTAACCACATACAACAATGCCAGGTATGGAGACTCACGGCCATCAGCAGTCAGTACCACATACCACAGTGCTGGTGTGGTGGCTCATGCCTGTAATCCACCTACGCTACACAGTGAGCCCAGGGCCAGCCTGAACTACAAAACAAGACCCTGTCTTAAAAAAAAAAAAATTTAAGGATTAAAGTATATGACTTCAACATTTTATAGTCCCAACTCTTGTCGTGTGGTATGAATCCAGGTGACAGCCACCAGTGTACCAAAATATTAAAGCTGCTGTAAACCATTTATTTCTGAATGAAAATACAGTTTAACAACTACTCCCTCACAAAATTTGTACCCTTTGTGTTGGACAGTTTACAGAAAATATATTTCCCCAGCAAGTAAGGCAAAATTCAAAACTATAAGACAGCCCCAAAGAGCTGGATGTGGTACAGTATGCCTAAAATCCTCGCACTCTAGAGAATAAGGGAGGTCAGCTGGGGTCTGAGGTCAGCTTGGGCTACACGGTGAGTTCAAGGCTAGCATGAACTACCTGGTCAGAACTTGCCTCAGGAAAAAAAAAAAAAAAACTCTCAAAAACAAATTTTTATGACTCACTGTGGTATGATATATCACTAAAGAAAATAAAACACAGGATGACTTAAGAAGTGAAAAAAGTTATCACAATACTAGAAGGCTGGTTTGAAAAGGCTGTTACTCTGCTCTTCTGATGACATTTGCAAAACTCCCTATGATTTCTAAATACAGAGTTTCAGAAGATGTTAATCCTTAACATCACTCAAGAAAGGATATTTTGTTTTTCAGTGATTTTGCCATGACATTCTATACTTTTTTCAAAAGATTATATTACCAAATAAATGTCAGACAAAAAGCAGGAACAATTAAACAACTAGAGAAAATTTTTTGGTAAAGAACAATCAATATTTGTCTAAAGGGGAAGGGTATCCTTTAATAAATTAGGTGGTAGGTACAACAGGAATATTAAAGAATTCTTAAAAGTATAAGTTTTTAGTTTAATGTAACTGCTATGGTTTGGATAATAGTTTGACTTTCCTTTGAGATTCATGTGTTGGAAGCTTGGTATATGGTACTACTTCTAATCTCGGGATGCAGAGGCAGGAGGATTGCTGTGATGTGAGTTTGAGGTTGAGCTCAGGGCCAGCCTGAACTACAAAGTAAGACCATGTCTCAATTTAAAAAAAAAAGTATAAAAAGTAGTTTTTGAAAGAACTAGAAAAGGGTTCCTGATTTGTACCCTGGAATAGAAACATTTTGGGTGTTGTTGGGTCAAAGAAAGAGATACAAAGTTGAGAAGAGAAGAAACAAAAGGACAAGACGGACAGTTAAAACTTTCCCATAAAGCTGAACTCTCAATTAGGTTTAGGAAAAAAAAAAAAAAACACCACTTCTTTATAGCTTCAGGTACCTTGAACTAAGACAAAGATAAATAACTGATGAAATGAACTTCACTTTCACATCTTGATGGTGAGTGTTTAAACCAAAGACAGAAAAATCAAGAAAATAGGTACTTATATCCTATATACACAAGTATCTTTAAAGTATTTATTAAGGGGCAGGAGATTTAACTCAGTGGTTCTGGCGCCTGCAAGCGCAAGGACCGGGTTCGATCCCAGTCACCACATACCATACTGGGTGTGGAGACTCACGCCCAGCAGCAATCAGTAACACATAGCACAGTGCCAGGTGTGGTGGCTCATGGCTGTAATCCTAGCACTCGGGAGGCAGAGGCAGGAGGATTGCTGTGATGTGAGTTTGAGGCTGAGCCCAGGGCCAGCCTGACCCACAAAGCGAGACCCTATCTCATAAAAAATAAAATAAAATAAAAGTATTAAGAAATAAATCTGAAGAGGCCAGTGAGATAACTCAAGTGGTACTGTGCCTGCCTGGCAAATGTAAAACTCTAACTTTAATCCCCGGTACCAAGAAGTGAGAAAGAAATCTGAAGGATCAAGAATTTTTCTTCCTCAAACTGAAATCATGTGGAATATACTTTTATGAACTACATAGGTGGTTTTGACAATGTAACAGAAGGCCTGGGTCCCTGAGGTACAGCAGTGTGACTGGAAACATACATAGTGGCCAGACCCTATTCCAACAGGACAGGCTATTTATATACAAGAGAAATGAGGAAAACAGAGTCTAGAAAAGGCTATGTTTAGTCAGTCTTTAACCATGGCAGGAGCTAAACTACATTTGGAGACTCCAAATTATTATAGATAGCAGTGAGTTAAAACTGTTCTTTCTCTATACTTCTTAAAAAAAAAAAAATCCAAGGTGCAACAGTTTTAATTCACATGGGAAATCTCTTTTTGGCCTATAGAAGGCATAATCTTTTCCATGGAAGAGAATTAAATTTTACTAAGTTTTCAAATGAAAAGACAGGCATATCATTCAGTAACAAGTCTGATCTTTAGCAACCTATTTATTGTTTGGGTTACTTAAAATGCAAATGCAGGTGGGCACAGTGGCACACTTAGGAGGCTAAAACAGGAAGCTTGCTCCAGATTCAAGGTCAGCCTGAGATCTTGTCTCAAAAAACAAACAGATAAACAAACAAAAACACAAATGCTCAAATTTCTGCTTCTAGAGATTCTGGCAGCAGTGGAAGCCTTGGAATTATGCACTTTATATTCTACGTTCATTCTGAGGGATTTAGGAAGTACAAGGAACAGAATTTGAGACACACTGCTCTCTATTCCTTAGAGAGCTCTAATTCCTTACTGTATTGGCGAGAAAACAACAAAAAGCAATTCACAGACTTCTGGACATTGTAACTGCAAAAATAATTTTTTTTAACATAGAGGTGCTCTCATGAATACTATGCAAAAACAGGTTATTGCGGGCCAGGGATATAGCTCAGTGGTTCCAGCGCCTGTCCTGCAAGCGCAAGGAGCAAGGACCCGGTTTGATCCTTGGTAACCACATAACAATATTGGGCATGGAGACTCACGACCAGCAGCAACCAGTACCACATACCACAGTGCAGGGCGTGGTGGCTCACGCCTGTAATCCCAGCACTCTGGAGGCAGAGGCAGGAGGATTGCTGTGATGTGAGTTGGAGGCTGAGCTCAGGGCCAGCCTTAACCACAAAGTGAGACCCTGTCTCAAAAAACCCTTAAAAAAAAAAAAAATGGGTTATTGTTCCTAGAGCCAAGATGTATCTCATGTGAAAATGGGAATGTCCCTTGATCAAATTTGATCACTAAGAGTGATTTTTTTGGACATGTTCAACATACTAACCAAGACTACACCTGGTTTAAATTTTACCTTACTATCACAAGGGAGATTTCAAGCATGGTAAGTATATGCATAAGGGGAGGACAAATCAACTACCAGTGCTGAGAGTGTGTTTAAAGTACATTTAACCCTCATTCATAAACAACATAATAGTTCAGAATCACAAAGTCTGGCAAGAGGGAAAGGGGCAACACCCTGCGTTGTAGGGCAACAGATGGCAGTCAATGTCAAGCAAGTACTCTATTGAATTGAAAGAATTCTGTGTCTAGGTCAACTTGAATTGTTGTGTCAATACTTGTGGCTCAGTGAGGAATGAGAAGCAAGAACCTATGAAGAAAAGAGGTTGTGAGGTATCTATGCTATTCTAGGCAGCACCTACACTGTTGTCTTTTAAAATCAGAGGGTACTATAACAGCTATTTGAAATTGTAAGAGAATAAATATGTCAGATGGAATCACCCAGCTTATGGGAAGCAAGAAAGGCTTTCATATTTTCTTCCTCATATATAATACAGATATATTAGGGTTTTCAAATATTGCAATACTTATTAATCTTTTGTTTTTGTTGTATCACTGAGTTACTAGGAGGAGTGTAGGCCTATGTGAGCTTGCAGAACAAAATAAATTTAGGAAACAGGAACAGAAAGGCTTCTGTTGTTATAAAAAAAGACAACATATAAGAAAAAATTAACTTCCTAAATCTTTTAAATATAGAAGCAATTATTATCAACTGTTCCACATAAAGAGTAAGATATTGTTCTATAACTGAACCCATAAACTAATTTCTTTCAAAATCATACACAGAATATAGCCTTAGATTTTCAATTTAAAAAAAGTAAAGCAGGACTGGGGATTTAGCTCAAGTAGTACCGCACCGAACTTGCAAGCATAAAGGCCCGAGTTCAATCCTCAGTACTACAAACAAATAAATAAATAAATCTAAATAAATAAAATAAAATAAAGCATATAGAAGCATTAATAAAATGTTTCCTACTGTCCAAGACTCAGCTCAGCTATTCTTTTTCCAGAGAGGTACTGAGTCCAAATTCCTGAAAAACAGGATTTTTGCTTGGGGGAAAAAATAAACACACTTTTTAACTTCTCTTGTTAAGATAAATGTTTAGGAAAGCAATTCTACTTGAATCCACAGAAATACAACACTTGAAATATACAAGAAAAACTGATGATTTCTTACCTTACTTGGAGGTTTTTTAAGGTCATTCTGTTAAAAGAAGAGAATGGTATTATAAGACATATCCAAATGAACTCTTACTGTGTACTTATTTCTAATGCTGAATAAGAGACTATAATCTAGTAGAAGTCATCATCAGTTTTCTCTGTAGAAGCGTTCCTCACTTTCTGATAGTTCTTACCGGGTGAAGGTCACCAATGTAGTACTGCTTTAGCATTTCTCTGGCATCAGAAGAATGGCCTACATCTTCAAAGCTTTCACTTGCATCGACACCAGCTTGCTCCAGCAAAACCTCTTCTCCACCAGGATGCTATAAGGAAAAGGTATTTATTGAACCAAGACTTCTCTGAAAAGCAACATATTTTTTTTCCTCTCTTGTTCTCCTTCACTCCTTTTCTCCTTTTAAAGGGATCAATAGAAATTGGCATTATGTCATCTGTAAGGATGCAATACAAAAAACACAGCAAAATTTATATAATATTCTTGCTAAATCAGGCATGGTGATATGCATCGGTGATCCACAGTCTAGTGGGCTGAGGCAGGTGGATTGAAAGTTTGAGTCTCTTGACAACTTAGCGATTTAGTACGACCCTACTTCAAAATAAAAAAATAAAATAAAAAGGAGTGGGGATATAGCTCAGTGGCAAGTCCCTAGTACAGTGGAACCTTGAGTTATGGCCGGCCTGACATATGAACAACTTGGGTTACAACCACAAATTTAGTTGGTTTTTTTTTTTTTTTTTGAGACAGGGTCTCACTTTGTGGTTCAGGCTGGACCCGAGCTCAGCCTCAAACTCACATCACAGCAATCTTCCTGCCTCTGCCTCCCGAGTGCTGGGATTATAGGCGTGAGCCACCACACCCGGCACTGTGATATGTGGTACTGGTTGCTGCTGGGGTGAGTCTCCACGCCCAGTATTGTTATGTGGTTACCGGGGATCAAACCCGGGTCCTTGCGCTTACGAGACAGGCGCCAGAACCACTGAGCTAAATCCCCGGCCCCACAAATTTAGTTTTAACTTACAAAGTATTGAATTACAACCTGATTGTAGGCCACTTGTGCTTCCAGATGGTCTTGGATACAGATTTAACCTTTAAAGAGTTCTGGAAGGAACATTACAACATTCTTTCCTACGTGAGGTTAACTGAAGAATCCTGGACCAATGTCTCTCCAGGGACACTGAGATCTGTCTGAAGACAGGAGAGAGACTCTGAAGGCTGTGTAGAGGAGCTCGAGCCTTCAACTGAACACCAGCCCTTATAAATGAATTGCGTTGATAAATCAAGGGTCCACTCTATCACACACATATACACAAAAAAATTAAACATAGTGTTACCCTACAACCCAGCAAGCAATTTTACTCCTAGGTACACAGTCAAGAGAAATTAATATAAATATGCACGTAAAAATGTATATGAAATGTGAATAGCATTATTCATTATTTATTACATTCCCCAAAGTGGAAACAATTCAAATGTCTATTAACTGGGGGATAAATTAAATATAGTATATCTATACAATGGAATGTACTGCAGTAAAAATAATGAAACAGTGACACATCCTACAACAAACATGATTGCTGAAAATATTAAATGAAAGAAGTCAGTCACAAAAGATCACATATTGCATATTTCATTTACACAAAATATCTAGAACTGGCAAATCTGCAGACAAATTACTGATTGTCTGAGGTTACTATAGGAAGTAGGAAGAGATGGCTAATGGGTATAATGTTTCTTTCTGGTACGATTTTAAAAAGTCCTCGGACACTGGGTGTGGCAAAACAAACCTATAATCCTGATAATTTAGATAGCTGAGGCAAGATTATAAATTTCAGGCCAGTTAAGGTAATTTAGTAGGATCTTATAAAAAAAAATAGTAATGATAAAATAAAAAAGCTGGTGGAATACTTGCCTAGAACATGTGAGGCCCTGCTTTGACCCTCAGCACCACAAACAAAATAAAAAGTTGTCAAACTTGGAAGATATAGGCAGACATGGTGTGGCACACCTGTAATCCTACTACTCAAGAGGCTGAGCCAGGAGGGTCATAAGTTCAAGGCCAGCCTGTACTATATAGTGAGCCCCTGTCTCAAAAAAATACAAAAATAAACCAAGCAAGAAAAAGTAAGTTGTGATGGCTGCATCACCTTCTGAACATACTTGATTGGCTGAGTATGATGGGGCAACTCCTGTAATCCCAGCATTGGGAGGGGGAGGCAGGACTGATGTGAGCTCGAGCCAGTCTAGGCTACACAGTCAGTTCAAGACTAACCTAAACTACATGGCAAGACCCTGTCTCAAGTTTAAAAAAAAAAAGTATGTATATGTGTCAAGTATATATATAATATATGGTTTTCAAGAATATATATATTCTTGAATATATAAATTTATTACATTACATTTATTCTGTGGAAAACCACAGAATTATACACTTTAACAGGTATGTTTTATAGTATCTAAATTATCTTAAATAATCTTATTTATTTATTTATTTTTTAAAGCCCATCGCAAGCCATTCTGAAAGGCTGGCAAACACCAGAGTCAGGGGTATAACAAGGTCAATTCTTACAGGATTATAGCTGCAGTAAAGTTATAGGAATAAAACACAAGATTCTGAGATGGAAACAGAGGCACAAATACCACACAATAGGGAGAAATTATACAATTAAAAAATCCTACACAATGGGCTGGGGATTTAGCACAGTAGTTGTAATGCCTGCCTTACCAGTTTTAAGGTTGTAAGTTTGGTCCCTGATACCATGGGAAAAAAATAGATAAAAGTATAATTCTGAGCTTGGGGTTTGGCTTAGTGGTTCCAGAGCCTGCCTTGCAAGCACAAGGTCCCAAGTTCAATTCCTAGTACCAAAAACAACCCAAAAAATAAAAAACAACAAAAACAAAAACTATACACAATGGCAATGGATTAAGTGAAGTTGTTTTCTCTTTTTTTTTTTTTAGGTTTTTTTTTTTGAGACAGGTTCTTGCTTTGTAGTTAAGGCTGGCCCTGAGCTCAGCCTCCAACTCACATCACAGCACTCCTCCTGCCTCTGCCTCCCAAGTGCTGGGATTACAGGCGTGAGCCACCACGCCCGGCACTGTGGAATGTGGTACTGATTGCAGCTGGGCATGAGTCTCCACACCAGTATTGTATATGGTTACCGGGGAATCGAACTGGGATCCTTGCACTTACAAGACAGGTGCCAGAACCACTGAGCTAAATCCCTGGCCCAAGTGAAGTTATTTTCAAGTCGGGGATATGTAGTCCAATCCAATGACAAAGAACAATTTGATAGAACACTTCTAGAAGAAAGATGATACAGAGAGACAAGTTCTGCTAGAGTAACTGATGTAAAGTACTGTCCAACCTCCTTTCCAAACTTCTCACCTAAGTGTGGACCCAAATGTACATCTGAGGTGATTCTTGTAAACAGTGTGTGAGGGAGCCAGTGAGATAAAGGAGGCATCTGTCCAGTGGCAGGATATTTGTGTGTGATTCATCTTCTTGGCTTCATATCCTTTTCTTGCTCATTCACTCGCCAGGAGCAGACACCAAGAGGGCAGCCAGTGAAGGCTGAAAACTGATAAAAAGAACTGAAAGGTGGGGACTGGACTGCAGCTCAGTGGTACAGTGCTTGTCTGGCACACTCAGGGTCCTGGTTCCTTCCTCAGTAATGCCAAGAAATAAAGGGCACGTGGTGGGGGGAGGTGAAAGGTTGAGGGAAGCAGAATACTTGGTGCCATCAGTAGTGGGGAAAGTATGAGACTTTATAGGCATTACAATGAGTTAAAAAGAAGGTACCTGATGTACCTCGAATTATTTAAGAGGAAGTTGTTAGCAATCCAAGAACACAAGCATCCTTATTTAACTGAATATTTTTCCAATATTAATTATTCTTCAAGCTAGAAAGTCATTTATTAAAGAAAACTGTCTGTACTGTATTTTACCTTCTCACTAACCAATTATTTCAAGAACCTCAACTACCTCAAAGGCTTGAAAATTAATGTTTAGCAACAATATTGGATTCCTTCCAGTTGGACAGCACTGCACCCATTCATCAGACTACAATCCTGGGAGTGTCAGGAAGTGCCTCCCCTCCCCATCTAACACTGTGCGCTAACAACAGGTTCTGACAGCCTGGACTTCTTAGCAGCTGAAAGCTTATAATAAGGACACTAACTACTATGAAACATAGTTATACTCCACTCATCAAATTAAGAAAAGGTATTTAAGTGAAATGAAAAGCCCAAATTAGTTAAGGAATATAAATATAGTAGTAATCTAGACAAAATTTCTAGCTATTTGATCCCTGAAAACATAACAGGCCAGTACAGGTAGTGTGGGGAATAACCAAGAATCTGGGGGAGGGGGTAGAAATAACTGGTAAACTACAGTCATGTGGACTTAACTTATTTTACATATAACTAAAACCTACCACAGAATTAAGCTACCCAAACCAAAGTCTGGCCAAGTATACTGGAAAAGAAAGTTAACGAAGCATTAGAAAGACATGAGAGTACAGAGGGCTGGTGGTGTAATCAGTGGGAGAGTGCTACCTAGCACAAGGGACCATGGTGCTGTGGATGCAGGAGGCAAGAGGGAGAGCGAGAGAAAGAAATTCAGAACCAGTATTCTTAGCAACAGTCCTAAATATACTTGTATATTCCATATAATCTGGAGACTTTTCAGTTTTTTATTGTAGCAAAATACACACAACAAAATTTACTGTTTGCTATGGTTTGAATATATCCCCTCTGAAATTCTGATGACAAAAGTTAATGGCCGGTATGATGGTATTAAGAGTTGGGACTCTCAGAGGGTAGTAGGTCATGACGACCCCTTCCCTCAGGAAGGGAAAAGGTTCCTATGAGATACTTCATGCAGTAGTTCACATACAGCACTTGACTTTTCAGCTTCTAGCTTGAGGACAGAGCTTTCCTCCCTTCCAAAGGAGGCAGAAACATGGGTCGTCTTGGAAGCAGAGAACAAACCTAACCAAATCTACTGGCACCCTGATCCCAGACATCCCAGCCTCCACACTCAGCTATTTGTTTTCTACAGCTTCACTGTTTCTTAATCCTTCATTTCCTGCATTACCACCTTCTTCTGGTGTTTGCTTGGTTGGTTTTTTGAGGTACAGTCTCTGTACATGGTCTATGCTGGTCTTTAACTCATGATCCTCTTGCTTCCAGCCCTCATGTAGCTAGGACAACAGGCAGGTGACCCGTCAGCAAGCTTGCTAATGTTTTTACACTGAAATATTAAAATTACTATCTCATTTCTCTTTGCCTCTGACTCACAATGGTTTCACTTGGGATTTTTCAACTGATAGTGAAAAGGTGATATGCATTCAATAAAAACCATATTTCAAATTTTGATCTTTTGGGGGGGTTGCAACATGTGGTATGATACAGTCTCTCTCAATGCTGGGTGCTGGCAGAGAGCTACAGATTCTAAATAACCACCAAATCATGAGGGCAAACAAATGAAACTCTTTATATACTGTATTCAAAAAACTGTAAAATAGTGCCGGGCGTGGTGGCTCATGCCTGTAATCCCAGCACTCAGAGGCAGAGGCAGGAGGATTGCTGTGATGTGAGTTGGAGGCTGAGCTCAGGGCCAGCCTGAACCACAAAGCGAGACCCTGCCTCAAAAAAAAACAAAAAACTGTAGGATACTTTATTACTTTATTATAAAATAGCCTTTGTGTTAGATAATCCTGCACAATAGTAGAGTAACGTTAAGTGTCTTGAGCTTGTCTAAGGCAGACCACCTTAGTTCATGATGTTTCACATTTTTGGTAGGTTAAGTGTATAATTAAATGTATTTTCAACCTAACGCGCCACACAAACACATCTCTCTCTCTCCTTTCTCTCTCTCTCTCTCTCTCAGCCCTGGCCTTTAACTTAACAATATTTTCTCAATTTACTTTAAACTGACTGGAATGTAACCCGATTGTAAGTCACGAAGCACTTGTATATTTGTAGTTATCTTTTTGTGGTTACCATAGGACTTACATCCTAAGGTCATGACATTAATTTAAATATATACCACCTTAACTTCAGCAGTATATAAAAACTGCAGCAACGATGCACACCCATAGTCCAAGCTACTTGGGAAGCTGAGGCCAGAAGATCACCCAGGAGTTCAAGCCCGGTCTGGACAACACAGCAAAACCTCATCTCTTAAAAAAGAAACCAAAACCAAAAATATTACCCCTTTATAATTCCAACCCTACTCCTTTTTCGATGTTAACAAAGAAAAACAGATGCCAACTTCAGAAGAATAAAAAACCTTCCCAATACTGGCTCACGTAAATACAGTGATAATGATCCTTTGAGAAAGACAGATGTGTAACGTACTCGGTTCAACAAGCCAAGAGAAAGGACAGATACTAAACCAGGGATTTTCTACTTACTGCATATTTGCCCTGTAGGTGGCTCCTGCATTTAAAACTCTTCATGCACTTCCAAGCCTTTTTTTCAAACTTTTTTTTTTTTTTTTTAGGTTTTTTGAGACAGGGTCTCACTTTGTAGTTCCAGGCTGGCCCTGAGCTCAGCCTCAAACTCACCTCACAGCAATCCTCCTGCCTCTACCTCCCGAGTGCTGGGATTATAGGCATGAGCCACCACGCCCAGCACTGTGGTATGTGGTACTGTTTGCTGCTAGGTGTGAATCTCCACGTCTGGTATGGTATGTGGTTACTGAGGATCGAACCTGGGTCCTTGTGCTTGCAAGACAGGCGCCAGAACCACTGAGCTAAATCCCCGGCCCTCAAACTTTTGATATGATAACAAAACAAAATGACTTTTATTCACTTTGTTCACAGGAAGACCAATGATGGCAATTCAAAGTCAAAAGCTGAATTCTCTGATGTATGTAGATACAAGCAAATGATGCTAATGCTAGTAAATTGGAAAATGCCAAAGTGAATATTATATCAAAATAAACTTCTTCTCCTACTTGAAAATGGGACATTTACATGCAGGTTTACCATTACCTCCATCTATAACTATATAGTATTTTTGCTTCTTTTTTTTTTTGAGACAGGTTCTTGTGTCTGTAGTTCAGGCTGGCCCTGAGCTCAGCCTCAAACTCACATCACAGCAATCCTCCTGCCTCTCTCTGCCTCCCAAGTGCCGGGGCTGGGATTTACAGAAATTAGGAAACAAAAGCCCTTCTTCATAGGAACTTATTTCTGTAAATGATGAGAGGAACAGGTACACATCTGTACCTACAAATTACAGTTTTTTTACTCCACTTAATTCATTCTTCTTTTTGTGTGTTAGGGGTCAAACCCAGAGCCTTGTACGAGCTAGACGAGGGCTCTATCACTGAGTTATTACACCCCAAACTTCTACTAATTTTAAATGCCATCTTTATAGACTAAGATCCCATGTATAAGTAATTACTTTTTTGTTTTAGTGATTTATTTGCTAATTTCTGTACTTAAATAATGATCTGACAGATTTCTGTGGTTCTGCTAACTAGCAAGCAGCATCCTCTAGCCACAACCATTAGTATTTCAGTCCTTTGACAGTTTATCTCAAACCTGAGAGAATTTTTTTAAAAAAGATTTCTACTGTGGAGTAACTCTGATGATTACAACTATGACCCTCTTCAGCTGGAAGCAGCCAGAAGAGTCTTTGCCCCTTTCCCCTCTTCGGTAGTTGGGGGTACTTCTTCAGATGGGGGATTATTGTAGGAGGTAAACTAGTTAGGTATCTTATAGGCAAATAGGGCAGCCGTAGAGGGAACCAAAAGGAGGACAATCAAAAGACCTTCACTGAAGGTCAACATTACAACAGGAAAGCACCACATCCACACAGGATAAATAGCAATGATTGATATTCTTTTTTTAGATAGGGTCTCTCTTTGTAGCTCAGGCTGGCCCTGAGCTCAGCCTCGAACTCACATCACAGCAATCCTCCTGCCTCTGCCTCCCGAGTGCTGGGATTACAGGCGTGAGCCACCACGCCCGGCACTGTGGTATGTGGTACTGGTTGCTGCTGGGCTGGGCATGAGTCTCCACACCTAATATGGTATGTGGTTACCAGGGATCAACCTGGGTCCTTCAGCTTGCAAGACAGGCGCCCGGAACCACTGAGCTAAATCCCCGGCCCCAATGATTGATATTCTAAGAGGTCTCACTCACCTGGGTGGAGGGCCAAGGTCTTCACCCACCCCTCCCAGGACAGATCCCTGACTAAAAATCCTTCTAAGCTTCTTACATGATTTGCTTTCCCAATGGATCCCCATTTAGTCTATATTACCTAAGTGACTATACTAGCTGCAATCTTATTGATTGACTATACTTTTGTCCCACTTTGAACCCGCCTTACCTCATGGCTTTGTTCCATAAAAACCCCCTGGGAAAAAAGATGGGCTGGTCACCCACTTTTAGTGCCCCTTTTGTCTATTACAAAGGAGTTACAATATTTCCCTTTTGGGGAGGGAGGGTTACTTGTTCCCCTGTATCAATGAGAAGTAGAAATAAAAGTTCTTTTGCTTTTTTATAACATACTGATGTCCATTATTTTAGCATAACTTGTTAAAAAGGCTGCCCTTTCCTCTAAGTACCCTTTTCTCTACCTGATCTTATGTGTGAGGGTCTATTTCTGGATTCCACTGACATGTCTAATTATATACCAATACCACACTGTCAAGGAGACAGTCAAGGAACACTCCGAGGACAGAAGGCAGGTACACAGGGACTCAACATAGGGCCTTTTATCCGTAAAAAGATGGGACATTTCCTCCTTACCTGTTCACTGTCCTACACAATCTTACTGCCCTCAAAAACCAGTTTGTATTATTAAAAGCAGGACGCTTTTGCTGTAAAATCTCCAGGTATAAACAACATGAGAGAATAGGAACTTTTGGGGATCACCACAAAAAGGCAGAAAGTAAACTCCCAGGCCCTGAACCTATTATTAAAATCTAAGTAACTACAGTGACTCACCCTTGTCACGGCCCAGGATGTCTGTAGAGAATAAGCGTGCTAATGGGAAAAATATAATAGCGCTTAAGGTAAGCTGGCTGCCCACTCCTCAAAGCCACTGTGCTTGCACAGGTAAAACAATTCTCCCCACAAAATCTTTTGAAACTGGGATCAGTGATTATCATCAGACTCCAGTCTGCCTTTGTGCCCATCACAGGAATAGAAAGCTGTTCGTGGGCAAGCACTGTTCCTCCAGTAAAGCTGTGCCTACATACCTGCTCCTATTCCTTTGCCTGATTTCATTTCTAGACATACCAACTCCTCACAATATAATCATTATTTATTATAAATACCTACTAAAAAATTTTAAAAACCAAAATAGACAAAGTAATTTTTATAATCAGCAGGCATAAAAATCTTACAACTTTTTCTTTTTCAAAATCATTTAGAATATCCTAGTTCCTGTATATTTCCACATATAAAATGTGAATTAGTTTGTCAATTCATAGGAAAAAAAGCCTGCTGGGATTTTTATTTGAAATTATGTTAAGTCTACAGATATATGTGGGTCAAATTGACATTTTAACATTGTGTCTTCAAATCCACAAACATTTTTCTCTCTCCATTTATTTGAGGAATTATAACCATATACACAGGGTTATTTTCAGATGTATGACCATACAATACCCTTTTGAAACATAAAAGCCTCAAAGTGATTTGGAGGCATGATTAAGAGCTACGTATGAAGTGCTGCTTTCAAGATGTGTCATTCATTACGGTGAAGAAAGTTGCTCAAAGTGCAGAGCAGCAGCAGCAACAGCTTCACCTAAAAGCTTATCAGACATGCAGACTCCCAGGTCCTAATCCAGAGGTGCTGAATCAAAACCCCTGGGATGACAGGCCAGCAGTCTGTGCTACAAGTCCCCCTGGATACCGATTCACGTCACTCATATATCAGTAATCACCAACGGTAGGCTGGGAACCACTGGTGAGGAAGTAAAATAACTAGTAAGAAATTCAGAGCACAGGGTGAACACCTCTAATCTCAGCCGTAGGTAGCCTGAGGCAGAAGTCCATAAATTCAAGGCCAGCCTAAGCTACATAGTAAGTTGAATGGTAGCCTAACCTACACAGTGAGTCCCTGCAGAAAGAAAAGAGAAAGAGATGAGAGATGAGACAGATGGGAGAGAGATGAGAAAGAGAGAGAAAAGGAGTGTAAATAGAGAGGAAGGGAGGAAGGGAGAGAAGAAGGAAGGAAGGAAAGGAGGAAGGGAGGGAGGGAGGGAGGGAGGAAAAAACAGGGCAAGGATTTAGCTCAGTGGTTCTGGAGTCTGCATGGCAAGCACAGGATCTGGAGTTCAATCCCCAGTACCACATACCATGAGGCCAGGAATGGTGGCTCACATCTGTAATCCCAGCACTCGGGAGGCAGAGGCAGGAGGATTGCTGAGTTCGAGACTTGCCTGGGCTACATAGTGAGTTCAGGGCCAACTTGAACTAAAAAGCGAGATTGTGTTTCAAAGAAAGGGCCTCAGTGGTTCTGGCACCTGCCCTGCAAGCACAAGGTTTGCAATCCCTGGTAACTACTACAACAATGCCAGGTGTGGAGATTCACACTCACCAGGAATCAGTACCACATACAACAGTGTCGGGGTGGTGGCTCACACCTGTAATCCCAACATTCAGGATTGCTGAGTTCGAGACCAGCTTGAACTATAAGGCGAGACTGTCTCAAAAAAAAAAAAAGAAACAAAGAAAGAACAAAGGAATTAATTTATAAATGAACAGGAAGTGTGCCATACTGGTTATTACTGTCCATTAGTTGTATGTCTATAAGCTAATAGAAAAATCATCAAAGCTCTCTGAGCAAATTTTTCATATGTATTATGAGGTAACAGCTTATCAATCCTTACAACTGTTTAATTATACGTATCCAAGAAGTGGTTCTAGGAAAACTTTTATACAAAAACCAAAACATCTAGGGGGCTGGGGAGTTAGCTCAGTGGTTCCGGCGCCTGTCTTGCAGGCGCAAGGGCCTGGGTTCGATTCCCCGGTAACCACATAACAATACTGGGTGTGGAGACCCACACCCAGCAGCAACCAGTACCACATACCACAGTGCAGGGCGTGGTGGCTCACACCTGTAATCCCAGCACTCGGGAGGCAGAGGCAGGAGGATTGTGATGTGAGTTTGAGGCTGAGCTCAGGGCCAGCCTGAACCACAAAAGCGAGACCCTGTCTCAAAAAACCTAAAAAAAAAAAAAAAAAAATCTATATAGTGTATATATAGAAGAAAACAAAATACAATCAGTGATGTAGTTCAGTGATTCTGTACCTGCCTCACAAGTACAAGGTCCTGAGTTGAATACCCGGTAACAAAAAACAAGCAAACAAACAAAATATAAACCTAATGTAAAAACAGAAAAAAAAAGAAAATGCGCCCAGGCACTTAGCTGAGTGGTTTGCAAGCACAAGGTCTTCAGTTCAATCCTCAGTGCAAAAGAAAGAAAAGAAAAGAAGGAAGGAAAAGATGTGTGCTATACAGTAATCCATAACAAAAAGAATACAGTACTTAATGGTGAAAATTTTCCCTCCTTATAAGATCACAAGCAAGACAAGGCTGCCAGTTTTTACCACTGCTATTCAACATTGTACCGAAAGTTCCAGCCAGAGCAATTAGACGAAATACAAAGAAATCCAAATTGGAAAGAACAGAAAAGCCTGAAGAATCCACAAGAAAGTTACTAGAGCTCATAAATTAATTTAGCAAGGTTTCAAATATGCACAAAAATGAATTATGCTTGAATATACCAGCAATAAATAATCTAAAAAGGAAATAAAGCAACTGTATTTACAATATCATCCAAAAGAATTGAAATACTGAATTTAATTAAGGACAAAGAAGATTTGCTCACTGAAGGCTATAAAATGTTGCTGACAGAAATTAAAGAACACGTAAATAAACAGAAAGACACTTTGTTTTCATGTAAATGAAAACAACACTGTTGAGATGTCAACGCTATCTGAAGGAGCCTACAGATTCAATGCAATCCTTATCAAAATTCTGAAATATTCTGCAGAAACAGAAAAGCTGATCCTCAAATTCTTATAGAACTGTAGAAGACTCAAAACAGTCAAAATCAATTTGAAAGAAAATGAAGTCAGAGAACACACTTTCTGCTTTGAAAACAATAGGAGAAAATATTTTCAAATCATTTAACTGTTAAAGAACTGACATGCAGAACACATTAACAACTTCAATTTAACAACAAAAAGGTAACCCAATTTATAAGTATTTCTCCAAAGAGATACAGACCAGTAAACACATGGAAAGATGTTCAACATCAGTAGTATTCATTAGGGAAAAAAAATAAATCAAACCACAATGAGTATCACTTTACCACTGCTAGGGTTAAAAAAGGAAAGAGAAAGAAAAAGTGCCAAAGACAATAAATATGAAGAAACTGGAATCTTTGAACACTGCTAGTAGGAATGTAAAATGCAACAGCTGCTATGGAAAATGAGGTAGGGGGTCCTTGAAAAGCCAAGAACAGAATGACTACGAGGCCAAAAACTGGAAACAACCTATGACTATCAATGGGTGAACAAACCAAAACGTTCACCTTAAGAAGGAATGAAAATGGGATACATGCTATAAATTTGACAAACCCTGGAAACATTACACTATATGATGCCAGATGCAAAAAGACAAATATTGTATGATTGTGTCAACATAAGATATGGAGAGTAGTCAAACCCATTGCAACAGAAAGCAGAATAGTGATAAACAGAAGGCAGGAGGAGGAGACAGAGCTACATTTAATAAGTAGAGTTGAAGTTCTGGAAATGGTTGGTAGGGATGATTGCACAATGTAAATGTACTTAGTGCCCCTGAACTATATATCTAAAAATAGTAAATTCTGTTAGATACAGGTGATCACAGTAAAAAATTTAAATGTATATGCTGAGTGAAATTAGACAGAAAAAGACAAATTATAAGTTATTTCACTTGGAAGGAGTTATATGAGATATTTAAATAGGCACATTCACAAATCACAGTAAATTAAGACTACTCTGAGTTCAGGGAGAATAACTGAGAACTACTGCACAGTTACAGAGTTTCTGTCCACAGGAATGAGAAAGTTTTCAAAACAGATGGTTGTAATGGCTACAAAACACCGGAGAGTTTAGCCGTCCAGAGAATATGCGATAGAAAGCAGAAGTCCTTTACTTTCATTTAAGTTCAATTATAGTGGTAGCTCAGTTCATGAACTTAATCATTCCAGGATTCTGGGGAAAGTAGCCAAGTTAGTGTTCATCACCTGATGCAGAGTTCACCAGCAGAAGCAAAATTTTGCCACCTGCTTCCATTTGCAAACCATATTATTCGAAAACAGAAGTGTTCATGAACCAAGGCAATACTGTATCTAGTACTTTTGGAAAGAGACCAAAAATTTATCCTTTAGTAAAAAAAAAAAAAAAGAAAAAAAGCTGAATGTAGTGACACACAACTGTAATTCCAGCTACCTAGAAAGCTGAAGCAAGAGTTCAAAGCCAGCCGAGGCAATTTAGCAAGACTGCCTTAAAAAACAAAAAAAGCTAGTGGTGAAATTCAGGAACAGAATATTTGTACAGCACGCACAGGGCCTAAGTTCAATCCCCAGAACCAATAAATAAGTGCCAGGTGAGATGTATGCAAATAACAGGGGAACTGATGGGCAGAAAAGCGAGTGCACTGAGGAAGCTACTGTCCCCACCATTTGGACTTGCTCTTAGGTTGTTCAGCAGTGCCATTTAGATATGCTAAGACTGGGGCCACTTCCCTGACTGGGGCCACTATGGAGCTAAGACAGGCCATTCTGGAGCACTGACTGGTGTGAGAAGAGATTCAGAGATAAACCTCTAGGCATTTGTTTTGTGGGTTTGGAGTGCTCATTTGTTTTGTTTTGCTTCCTTTCCTTGTAGTATCCTCTTCTGACAACCACTTTTATTCTAGGGTGGGTGACAGAGTTTTCGAACTATGGAATGTTACACAGGCCACTTCAGGTTTCAAGTCAGTTGGAGGTCCTTGTGAGCCAATAGAGAGTTCAAATTTCTTGAACTGTTGTTGACAGTGAAAGTTTGGAATAAGACTTTTATAGAGAAAAGAGACACTGGTGGTGTGCTTGAGGAGCTCTGCTGTAAATCAGGAATAGAGGAAGCCAGAAGTTAGCTCAGTGGTTCCGGTGCCTGTCATGCAAGCGCAAGGGTCCGGGTTCAATTCCCTGGTAACCACATATAATACTGGGCGTGGAGACTCACGCCCAGCAGCAACCAGCACCACATACTCCAGTACGGGGGTGGGAGTGGGGGTGGGGGTGGTAGTGGCTCACGCCTGTAATCCCAGTACTCAGGGGGCAGAGGCAGGAGGATTGCTGTGATGCGAGTTCGAGGCTGAGCTCGGGGCCAGCCTGAACTACAAAGCGAGACCCTGTCTCAAAAAAAAAAAAAAAAAATTCAGGAATAGAGGAATAAAAATGCTTGTGCTGCTTTGTAGCTCCCTAGAAAAGTTCATTACCCGTGACTTAGAAAAAGGCGATTTACTGTGATATAACATATCTGTATAACTGATTTTATGCAACTGGCCTCAAGATGCTTTGGAGTAATTCTGACCAGGGTAATGCCCACAGCTGAGGTTTAAAATTCCTCTCATTTTGGTAACAATCCTTCATTCATTGTAAATTGGTTGCGTTTCAAATTACTTGTCAAATTTTATTTGCTGAAAACTGATTTTTGTCTCTTCCCACCTTCATTCCTTAATTTAAAAAAGGAGAAATCTGACTACAGATGGCTTGCTTTTGTATTTTTCTTGGAGAGTACTGTTCCTAAACTGGATTCTTTTTTCCATACAAGAAGCCTTGAGCAATACAGCAAGAATGAGATGTGTACATTTTTGACTTGCTGTATCTAGATTTTACTACTATGAAAAATGTCTTAAAACCAGGAACTTTTAGGTTTTTTTTTTTTTTTTTGAGACAGGGTCTCGCTTTGTAGTTCAGGCTGGCCCTGAGCTCAGCCTCCAACTCACATCACAGCAATCCTCCTGCCTCTGCCTCCCGAGTGCTGGGATTACAGGCGTGAGCCACCACGCCCTGCACTGTGGTATGTGGTACTGGTTGCTGCTGGGGTGATTTTCCATGCCCAGTATTGTTATGTGGTTACTGGGGATCGAACCCGGCCCTCGCACTTGTAAGACAGGCGGTGGAACCACTGAGCTAAATCCCTGGCCCAAAACCAGGAACTTTTACAACCTGTGAGTTTGAGGCCAGCCTGAACTAAACAGTGAGACCCTTTCTCAAAAATAAACAAATAAAGAGCCAGGGATTTAGCTCAGTGGTTCTGGCCTCTGCCTTGCAAGCACAAGGTCCTGAGTTCGATCCCTGGTACAACCTACCACAATGCCAGGCATGGTGGCTCACGCCTGTAATCCCAGCACTGGGAAGCAGAGGCAGGAGGATTGCTGTGAATTCAAGGCTGAGCTCAAGCCTAGCTTGAACTACAAAAAGCAAGACCCTGTCTCTAAATAAATAAATAAATAAATGTTAATTAATTAAAAAATAATAAAAAGCCTTACAACATTCAGAAACAAAGACTTTGGGCCTTTGCTGCCTCAAGTATGTTATATGTTGTTTTCTCAATGCACAGTGCTTACATCTACAGATGTCACAGTTTGGGACACAAATAGGAGTTAATAACATGAGTTTTAAAACTACTGGCAACCTACGTGTGGAGTATTTGTTTTTTGTAACAGCAATTGAACTCAGGACATCGTTCTTGCCAGGCAGGCTCAGCACCACTGAGCTAAATTTCCATCATTTGCTAATAAAAATTATATTTTTATTATAAATTGATCATACATATTTAACAGTATAGCATTTGAGTAAAACATTTTTCATAAGAGACAGTTCTAAGAAAAATATTTTTGTTTTTTGTATTTTGTTTTTTTGAAACAAGGTCTCACTTTGTAGTTCAGGCTGGCCCTGAGCTCATATGTAGCCCAGGTCAGCCTTGAACTCACAGCAATCCCTCTGCCTCTGCTTCCTGGGTGCTGGGATCACAGGCGTGAGTTACCACACCGGCACCGTGGTGTGTGGTACTGACTGCTGGTGGGTGTCAGTCACCATGCCCGGCACTGTGGAATATCAACTGGGTACCTCAAGCTTGCAAGGGAGGCACCAGAACCACTGAACTAAATCCCTGGCCCCGTAAGAAAAGAATTTTTTTAAAAATTAAAAATGTAGGGGCCAGGGATATAGCTCAGTGGTTCCGGCGCCTGTCTTGCAAGCGCAAGGGACTGGGTTCGATCCCCAGTAACCACATAACAATACTGGGCATGGAGACTCACCCCAGCAGCAACCAGTACCATATACCACAGTGCCAGGCGTGGTGGCTCATGCCTGTAATCCCAGCACTCGGGAGGCAGAGGCAGGAGGATTGCCGTGATGTGAGTTGGAGGCTGAGCTCAGGGCCAACCTGAACCACAAAGCGAGACCCTGTCTCAAAAAAAAATTTTTTTAATTAAAAATGTAATACATAGAGATGTTAGTATCTTTGTTAAAAACCAATAAGGCTTCGGATATTAATCTGTTCTTTAAAAAACAACAAAACTGTAAAAAGAGGTTTTAAGTTTGTCAAAATTTATTGGTTTGTGTACTGTTTTAAGATTAAATGGGGGGGGCGGAATTTAGCTCAGTGGCACCACATCTGCCTTGCAAGTGAAGGCCCTAAATTCAATCCTGAGTAGTAGGGAAAATAAAAGAGAGATTAAATATGCAGGAAAATTATTAGGAAGTTCATATTTACTTATATACCTGTTTGAAGCTTTGTTTTACAATTCTAGTTAAACTACTATAATGTGACTTTCTTTTTTTAAAATTTTCCTTACTTTTAAAAATGTTAGGATGAGGATTTAGCTCAGTGGTTCCAGCACCTGCCTCACAAGCGCAAGGTCCCAAGTTCAATCCCTGGTACCAAAAAAAAAAAATTGTCTTGGTATAAATTAAGCAGTTTTAACTGTTGTCTTAATATGCTGTAAAAATCATTAAATTGCTTTGTTAAATTGTTAACATGTATATTGATTATAGCCATATAATTAGTAAAAGCCATATTTACTTTGGTAGATGATGCAGTATTGTTCAAAATAAATATTCTTAGCTAATAAAACGACATTGCTTGTATACTATATTTAAAAACGGTTTGGGCCAGAGATTTAGCTCAGTGGTTCCAGCGCCTATCTTGCAAGCGCTTGGATCCGGGTTCGATCCTCGGTAACCACATACCATACTGGGTATAGAGACTCACACCCAGCAGCAACCAGTACCACAAACCATAGTGCTGGGCGTGGTGGCTCACGCCTGTAATCCCAGCACTGAAGAGGCAGAGGCAGGAGGATTGCTGTGATGTGAGTTTGAGGCTGAGCTCAAGGCCAGTTTGAACTACAAAGCGAGACCCTGTCTCAAAAAACCTAAAAAAAAATAAAAAATTGAAAAATAAAAATGGTTATTGCTCTGCACGTGTACCTAAGAAATCCCACAGGTGTTATTAAACTGTATTACTTGGTCCTGGCATCAGTAAAGAGTAATTCACACTGGTGTATAAGAGGAGTGACCAAGTATTTGCTTGATACACCTTTTGGCAGAATTAAGCTTGGCTCACAGAAATATTGGCTTTCTTTAGTTAACCTGGTCACTGTGTTCTTTAGCTGACGTCTACTGCATAGACAGGTTTGCTTTCCTCTTACTGGCTTGTTTTATGTTTCCCTGTAAGCTTCTTAACTATTTTTCACAATTCTAACATTGTAGGGTACAGACTACAAAATACACAAGATTTAACTTGACAAAGGACTCTAGAAAAACTTGGCCCAAGAGCTACTCCCTCTAAATCTGATATTGTTCAAACGTGGCATGAAGATCTTATGACACTGACTCCAATCACCTCGCACACCTCCTCCAACAAGGCACATGTTCCAACTATGACTGAGGAGAGCTACCACGGAACTACAGGACAAGGCTGCAGAAGAAGCCAGGCATGGCCTTCAGAAGAAGAAAATGCCTGGGAAGCAGTGTAAGCACAAAAAAGTCACCTGTGTGTCAACCCTACCAACGTAAGTAGAGCTGCAGAGAGTATAGAAGAGGCTTCTTATGCAAGACTGCCTGAAAGCAAAAGGTCCTTCTACCAGGTGTAATGGTAAGAAATCTCCTGACTTTGGCTTTCTTTCCTATTTGATTTCTTAATTTTTAATGATATTTTTTCAGGACCAACCCTCTTCCTTCCCTTTGCATATGCTCCAGCTACCTTTGATGCAATCTATGTACTAATCCAGTGTGAGACCACTAGCCAGACCATGTGGCACCTCAAGGCCATCAAGAGTAAAGGCTGAAATAAACAATGGGGAAACTGTAACTAGGAAAATGGAACTTTAAAAGTTAGATTTATCTCTTTTAGAGATAAACAACTTCTCTAAATTTCCTCCTAGGAGGGGATAATCAACATTCTTCAGGCACCCGAAGGACTATAATGTTAAGTGAAATACAGTCTTCAATATCACATTGTTTCTCTTATGAGAAACCCAAATTATAAATAGAAAAAAACAAAAGATAGATGTAGGAAGGAGGGAGAGCTTTTTCAAATGGGAAGGGGGTCAAGAGACAAAGTGAGGATGGAAGAGGAAGGGGAGGGAAAGGGAATAAAAAAGGAATGAAGATGTGTTATGTACATACCCCAACTCCACATAAGAAATGTAAACATTATGTACTACAAACGTACTAAAAATGGGGCCAGGGACGTAGCTCAGCAGCATCTCGCCTGTCTGGCAAGTGCAAGGTCCTGAGTTCGATTCCTAGTATTGAAAAAAAAAAAAACCTTTCAACCCAAAAGATGATTTGGACACCAGGAAACCTGGAGCCAAGTTCTTTTTCCACAGGAAAGGGGACAAGGGCTGGGTGTGGTGATGCATGCACGTAGTCTTAGCACTTGGGAGGCTGAGGCAGGAAGATCACCAGTTCAAAACCAGATGTATGGTGAGTTCAAGGTCAGGCTAGACTACATAGTGAGATCCTGTCTCAAAAATAAACAAAAAACAAAGGAAGGGAACAATGAGCTGAAGGTAGCTGGAAGCAATAAAGCAAGTGTGAAGATGTGCACTGTCTCTCTGACCTCCTCCCCTACTCTGTTCCTTACTATAAAAGACCCTTGCTCACCTGTACAAGGGGAGATGGTGATTTGAGCCAAATGGTTTCCTCTATCTCCTCAGGCTGCACTTGAATAAACTCTCTTGTCTTTATCACCAAAATATATTGCCTCCTTTGCTTTGGTCAGTGGCAAGCAAATGAAGCTAAGCATGTGAACCTAAGTGGCCAGTACCATGACGGTCAATCCAAATTACCAGGAGACTGAGGCAGAAGGATTGTTTCAGGTAAGGCGATTCAGTGTGGGCAACACAGTAAAACTCTAGCTCTCGGGGGGGAAAAAAATACTTGATCTTTCTATATATACTTGTATATACAGAGGCACCCTGACTTCCAAACTCAATTCATTTCCATGGGCTGGTTGTAACCTAAATTGGTCAACTGCCTTCAAAGTATCTCTCTGGTATCATTTGAGCCTCTTACTTTCTTCCAGGCAGATCTAAGTGTCTTTAGAGAGACATTAGCCCAGGATTTCTCAACTCCACCCAAGAAAGGATATTATAATGTTCCTTTCAGGGTTAAATCTGTATCTGAGACCAGACACAGAAGCATAAGCAGCCTGCATTTGGGTAGGGACTCAAACTTTGTCAGTTAAAACTAAAATTCTAGCAGTAAATAAATTTGTATGTCAAGCTGGTTGCAACTTGAGAGTCCACTGTATAGGTATATGTAAAAAAGGTATAGAGTCAGACAAACTGGGTACGGTGGCGCAAGCCTATAAGTCCAGCACGTGTGAGGCTGAGGTAGGAGGATTCCCATGAGGTCAAGACCTGCTGGGCCTACATAGTAAGTTCAAGGCCACTCTGAACTACACTGTCTCAAAAGAAAAGAAAGAATCAAACAAATTTTTTGCATTAAAATAATTTTGCTAGTCATTACTCAAAAATAAAAATGCCAACCTATAGATGAAGGATAGTCAGACTAGGCAGCCTTTGCTAAGAGAATCCCAAAGTGTTCTCGTTGTAAAGAGAAGGATGAAAAACTAATGGCATCCTATTCTCCTAGCCCAGCACGCCAAAAACTTCAGTGTCATCCTTGTCTCCTTTTTATTCCTCAGGTTCAGTGCATCATTAAACCTTACTGGCGTTATCATCACAACACTTCAAAATCCAACATTTCTCACTACTTCCCCAGCCAACACTCTAGTCCAAACCACCATCCCTTACCTTAATTATACGAGCTTCACAACTGGCTCTCCAATTCAACTCTTGCCCTCCTTTCCTGCTTTCTCAACAATTTTACAAGAATGAACCATTAAAACAGCACATTGAACTGTGTCAGAATAAAAGGCAAAGTTCGTCCTAAAACCTGCAATGCCCGACACAATCAGAATGACCCCATTAAACCGTTATGCCATATCATGCCACCCAAAAGTCAAAGTGCTTCCTAAACTTCCTGATCGTTATGTGCTATCCAAGCTTTCTCGTCTCAGACACTATGGTCTCTGTAATTGTTCCTTGGAGACACCTCAGAGATGTATGTCCATAAGCCTTTTAACCTGCTCCCTCTGCTGGCATGCTCTTCCTGCAGGTAACTGCCTGGCTAGCTCCCTCACCTTATTCTTGACCTTGACTTTGTCCATGTGCTTAAAGCTATTTCTGGCCTTTGTACCTAAACTTTCACACCCCACCCTCACATGGTGAACCCATACACACTTCAGTCCTTCTCCCTGAAATATTCTTCCTCAAAGCGCTTACCTGCTGTTTAACACTGTGTTTCACTTACTCAGTTTACTTTGTCTCTTGAAGACTGTAATCTCCCCGAGGGCACAAATGTTCACTGCTGTATCCTCAGTACCTACAACAATATCTAGCACAAAGTTTTAATATTTTAGATTTTTTTTTTTAATTTGGGTTTTTATTTTCCCTTTGGAGACAGGATCTTGCTGTGTGGTCCCGGGTGGTCTTGGACTCACTATGTAGCCTAAGCTGGCCTCAGACTCACAGTGATGCTCCTGGTTCAACCTCCCAAAAGCCAAGGCTGTAGGCATCCACACCATGCCCAGCTCTAATATTTAATTAAGTGAATGAATATAAGCTTGAAATGAACAAAACAGAGGCATAACAAGAACAGCTAATGGCAGGTAAAGTTCAAGCTTCAAGGGAACCCTTACATGCCAGGTACGCCCGGCCACATCAACACCCGGTAAAACTGGCTGGCAACCACTACTTTAGATTGAATTAATGTTTCCCATAAGCGTAGAGCATTCCTTCCAGATTCACTATTTTGAATCAATCAAGAAGAAATTCTAGGAAAATGAAACCATAAGAACCAAAAATGAAACATGTAACTGCCTACCGATTATAAATTATGCTTCACAAAACTTACCATAAGGTCAACCCTAGAGGGAAGAGCTAACACTAGAACTTTGAAGTAATGCTCCAGAAAGAAAAATGAAGGGATCTGTCTAATGATTCTGCCATTAGTTACATGTTTCTTAGACAGTGGATACTTGAGTTACAACCAGCCTTACATACAAACAACTTGGGTTATGACCAGAATTTTAGCTTTAACTTACAAGGTCTTGAGTTATGACCCAAATGTGAACTGCTTGTGTTTCTGTATCTGATCTCAGATTCAGATTTAACCCTGAAAGAGTTCTGGAAGGAAAATTACAATATCCTTTCCTAAATGGGATTGAGGGCCAGAGATTTAGCATAGTGGTTCTGGCGTCTGCCTGGCAAGCACAAGGTCCCAAGTTCAATCTCCAGTACCAAATACCACAGTGCCAGGCATGGTGGCTCATGTCTGTAATTCCAGTATTCAGCAGGCAGAGCCAGGAGAATTGCTGTGAGTTCAAGGCCAGTCTGGGCTGTATAGTGAGTTCAGGGCCTGCCTGAACTACAAAGACTCTGTTGATAAACAAATAAATAAATAAAATAAGTCTGATTCCCACCATATCCTATTCCTATCAACCAGTTGTGTTGAAGATGAAGCTGAGGGTGTAGCTCAGTGGTAGAGTGCTTGCCTAGCATGCAGGAGGCTCTGGGTTCAAGTCCTATCACTATAAAAAAATAAAAATAAAATAAAATGTCATACACTATTGAAATCCAACAAATTACTAAACTCTTGAGTCTACTTACTAAGTTTACTTACTACTCTTGAGTTTACTTACCACAAGGAAGATTTATTAGCAGGACATCCTTCTTGAGAAACTAAATTTTACAAGTTTTTACAGAAGTATGAGTTAACTGTATATATGCACCAACTTTCTCACCTAGCCCCCAAATCAAAAGGAAAAAAAAATTTATTACTATATTTGCTTCAGAGAAAAAGAATAGAAATGAATTTTTTTCTTGTTACAATAAGGTTATATTATGCAAGGTTATTACAAGAAATTGATCACAACCAGGTGTGGTAGCACATGTCTGCAATCCCAACACCTGGGAGGCTGAGGCAGGAGGATTGCTGTAAATATGAGGCCAGCCTGGGCTACACAGTGAGACTCTGTTTCAAAAAGGAGGCAGATAAAAAGGAAGGAAGGAAGGAAAGAAGGAAGGAAGAAGTAGATTACCAGGGTATAAATCCATTACTCAAAATAAAATACACTTAAAGCCTCAAACTTATTTTTCATAATGGCATATCAGTGGGTGCCTGGGGCTGAGGAGAATGACAGCACAGGAGCAAGAATCAACTTTTTAGTGTAACACAAATGCTCTCTTTCTTTTTTTTTTTAATGCTGTTTCTTAACCGTGGTTTTGATTACATGAAAAATGCATTTGTCAAAACTTATCAAAGTTTTATCATTTTAATGAGTATAATTAATTGTATGTAAATCACACCTCAATAAATTTATTTAGTTTAAATAAATGAAAAAGTCTGGCCTGTTTCCTTCAGAAAATAATCACACAGTTGCACAATGGTCTCCAAGAGAACTTATGAATGCAATCTACTACAGCAGGTTGAAAAATTTTTTTTTTTTTTTTTTTTTTTTTTTTTTTTTTTTTTTTTTTTTTTTTTTTTTTTTTTTTTTTTTTTTTTTTTTTTTTTTTTTTTTTTTTTTTTTTTTTTTTTTTTTAAGGTTTTTTGAGACAGGGTCTCGCTTTGTAGTTCAGGCTGGCCCTCAGCTCAGCCTCAAACTCACATCACAATCCTCCTGCCTCTGCCTCCCGAGTGCTGGGATTACAGGCGTGAGCCACCACGCCCAGCACTGTGGTATGTGGTACTGGTTGCTGCTGGGTGTGGGTCCACAC